>JAKSZP010005984.1:0-37176 GCA_022478985.1 Massospora cicadina | reverse complement strand
CCCTCCGCGTTTCAGATCTTCTCCATCTTTCATGAAAGCAAGTTGACCTTGTTTGAGGGCCCTCCTCCTGTGACTCCTGAGGCTTATCTTGTGGATGGGGCACCGGAATGGGAAGTGGAGGAAATAGTAGCATCCCGCTGGGTCAAGCGACGCCTTGAGTACTTGATATCTTGGAAAGGGTTTGACGCAGCAGAGAACAGCTGGGTGCCAGCACGGGATTGTGTACATGCCCAAGACCTGATCAAATCATTTCATAATAATTTCCCTGAGGCTGCAGGATCTCAGCCAAAGCCAGCCGTTGGTGCTATGAAGTTGCCGCCAGCACATAAGAACTTCTCCTTAGCAAACGCCCCTGGAGGGGGAGTGGAGCCCAAGAAGGAGGAGAGGGTAATGTCATGGTTGGATGACATAATAGTAGGCATTGATGCCAGAGATAAGGCTGGGCGACAAAAGGCCCAAAAGGTGAGGCTTCAGGCTCTCCCTGACCTAAATCACACCTTAGATCAACGCTGGGTGCAAGCCAAGCATGCCCAGGTTGATACTATTGGGGTGCAAAACGCCCAGCCTCTTATCTCAGCCCAGGCCTTGAAACGAATGATTTACATTTTGAAGGCAAATAGTTCAATTTGCTTGGTTTAAGAGCAAGGGTTCAAGTCCCACTCCAGCTATGAAATTTTGTCTTCAGGTAAAACAAGGCTTCAATAAATTACTTGAGTGAAGGCACTTTTGGTGTGTTTTACCAAAACGGATGTAAGCATCTATTTATTGGAGCGTCAAGGCTTGGGCGCACTTCCGCAGAACCTGAATTTCCCCAGCCCATTTTAAATATGGTTTTCGACCAACATTCCTTGTTGATCGACTTTCTTAATAAAACCCCCCGTTATTTTACGTTTTTCAAATGATTCCTTGGGCAAACTTGGTGGTGGACCTCTTTGGGGAGGTCTCCAACTATGTGGGCCACTACCTTATCTCGCAATTTACCAAAATACCAGGGGCACCTGTGGGCCGCCCAGGTCCCCTCCAGATCGAGGCACCCAAAGCCCTTGACGTCAAGCCACACTTGATTATAGACGCCCCTCTGGGGTCCACTCAAGCGATGATGTTTCTTACTTACCTGGTATTTTATGTCGCTCTTTACACACTTGCCTGGGATACCCTTTGCACTGGTACCACTCGAGGTGCCTTCCTACCCATTCTTTTAATGGCTAGTTCCCTAGAAATGTGGGTTTGCATCCCACATCACCTTGCTGGGAATGAGAGAGTTACAGACACTCTCTTGACAGAGACCCTGGTTACCAGAATCCCTCTTCCCCCTGTAGACAGTGGGTTTCTTGTATGGCCAAGATGTCTACAGGGGGTTTTTGCAGGAAGTCCAGTTTTTTGGCTTGGGATGCTTGAGCCCTAGCTCCTGCGATGTTTAGTATCCCTATTGACACTGAGGTGCCTGCGGCACCTCAGGAACATTTGGGGGGCCATCCAGCCCTAGCCCACCATTCATTGCCTTGAACTTGCTCCGTGTGATTGGGTCAGTCCACTTTGAGTCGCTGTCCAGTTCCTTACCTTATGTTAATTTAATGCAGGTCTTACTATTTTTAGGGTTTGCATTAGGTTTTACACTTGTGGCTTTTTGTGATTCAGAGCGGTGCACTGATTGGATTCTGTGGTTTTGGGGTTTGATTTTGAAGAATTGGGTCCTGCTTTTTCTCCCATAGTGAAGCTGAATTGTTCTGGTAAGTTTGTTTGATTAAAATCAAGTGATGATCCAGTTGAATTTTTTGAAAATTTTCAGCTTGGGCTTTCTGCTCTGATTGTTTGGCTCAGTCAATTTCCTCCATGGCTTCCTCAGCTTGGGCACTTTGTTCTGATTGGCTGGCTCAGCTGATTTTCTCTATGTCTTTCTGGATTTTATCTGGGTCAATGGAGGAGGCTGCAAGTGATGCAGCCTTGGCCACTGCCCGCTTGCAGGCCTTCTGTACCTGTTTGCGTGGTTTGGGTGATACTGGGTCTATGAGGATTTAGTGCCCATAATCTCCCCAGAGGAAAGCGTGGTTGGCGTTAACCATTTTTCTAAAGATCTCTTCATCTTTATCCATAACATCATCACGGAAGTCTGGGGCCAAGATGCTCCCCTTCATGGGGCATTCACGTTCCTTGTGCCCCAATGCGGTGAAATGGTTGCAGATGGGCGTTACTTGTTCTGGTGTGACGTGGAATGGCTTTGACGCTACCCCATCTGGGAGGTGAAGCACCGCTGTGCATGGGATTTTTGTTAGGTCTGCAGCCACATCTTGGACCAGGTTGATCATGGCAATCGCCTTTCTGTTCACAGGTTTAGCATCAGGTGGAATCACTGTAGTTCTAGTTGTTTTATTTCTCCATAGCTTTGAAGGCTGACTCAGAGCTCTTTGTCAATTACTTTGTGGGTAATGTTGGTATGGAGCAAGTCAAATGAGATGAACATCGTGTTTGCTTTGTTCCATCAGGTGAACACAGTGTTCATTTGCCCTTGGGTTGGGCAATTGCAACACAGACTTTTGCAGCGGCGTCTGCATCTTCTTTGGTTTCAAAACTCATATCAATCCAGATGCGGTGGATGGTATAGGTGGTAATGTACAACTCATGGGTAAAGGGGGGCCTGTGCCTCGCCCACCTTCTCCCACAGAGTTGGGGACTCGACCCCTAGGAAAAGTCAGAGCACGTGTTACACTTTCAATAGGGGTTGTGCATATTGTATTTCCATGTATTGGTTTTTTGTGGTAAACTCCACAAACCTGGTGGTGTTTGGGTTTGTGGCTTTTTGGTGGCATTGGCTACTGGTCCCCCCTCCAAGGCGTTTTTTGCCCTTTGTCACACCGTTTTTTCCATTACCAGATACAGCTTTTGTCCAGTTTAGTTGGGATTTATTGAAATCGCCCATCCCACCTGTGATTATCAAGAATTTCTGCTTGAATAAAATTGTAGTAACTGATGTTATCATTATGAGAAAGAAAAGCTCCTTGATCTACCAGTTATCATGTTTCAGAATATTATACTCTTAATACCTAACTATCTATCTGGTTCAGTGGTCCTCTTCTAGAACTTGACCAAAAGCTCAGGGCACAACCATTTAGTGGTTCAGAGTTCCTCTGGAGACATTGTAACTATTTTCTCTTAGGTCCCTTACTTCTGATTTTTTAGTATTGACCTTCTTCACTATATGACCAGCTGCGCTATTTCTTCACATATAGGCAACACATGCCAACTTTTGCAATACGCTTGAATGTTTTCATTTATTAGGCTTTCAATCCCGATTTGTCATTCATTCAACAGGTTTAATTAATTTCATATTTTGGCAACTGATGCTTGAGTCTTTGTACCTCTCAAAATCTTGAATTTCTCATCAGTCAACAGTTCCATTTGATTGTTCTGATCGTTATTCTCTTAAAAATAATTTTTTTGAATTCGTTGCCATCTAAATCGTTGGAAGTAAATCCACTGGTAGATCCAGAAATGATCCCTTAATCACACAGATTAATCTAGCCTCGTTAGCTTCATCAAATCTCATCTTGAATAGATAATGAACTCGTCTTCAGCAATTTCTGATCATTGATTGAATGTTATTGAGTCAAACAATTCTCTCCACTATCTTGGATCAATCTTTTCCCGTTTTTCCCTCATACTCTTCATTGGTAATGTAATCCAATACTCTTAATGATTTCTTTCACATACCAACTCATCTAATGTCTCATATAGTGTCTCATCTAACACCTCACTCCTTGGGACTATTTCAAGTGGACCCAATTTCAACCCAAGTTGCTCTGCTGATCATTTTCATCTTAGGTAGACGCCAGGTAAAACAGGTTTTTTTGCAGCACTAGACAGTTCCATATCTAGGCTGCAAGTCCTTTTCCCCAACTCTTAAGCATCTCAATTTTCTTCACTAGGAGCTCCACTCTTGAGCTGGGTGAACACAATTGAACGTGATCCACTTCACGTTCTGTCATCATCAATGTTACTTTCCCTAGTAACTTATTGCCAAAATTGGAAACATCTTCATATGACATCACGTTTTAATATCTTCTACTCAACTACGTCCCTGTAGTGAGCACCAATTATTAAAAGTTATAGGTTTTCTGATTATTCTCGGATAATTAACCACTATATATAAATTAGACTGCACAGATTCAGTTGTTGTGTAATTCTCCGCATTGTTTGAAAGTGAAATATAATCATTGATAATAGTATGGAGACATTTATCCAAAGTTGAAGTAAAGTACTAGAATTCAGTCCAATGCTCAGCCAGTATTTCCTCTCAAAATACTTATGATGTCTTGAATAGGAATTCATTCCCTTGTACTGCCTAACTCAATCTATGTTCATATCCTTGTTTACAGTTTCTCTTTGTTAACACATTGTTATTAGCAATCCCTGATTCAATTCAGCTCCTCTTCTCTGGATCCCTTCTCAGATCCTACCTCTTTATCCTAAAGAGTCTCCAAATTAGAGCACACAGCACTAATTTCCCTGAGAAAGAATCAACTCAAAATGGATTATGATAATGTATACTAAGATAATACTCTGGTAATAGTGGTCTGGTAACTGATTGTTTTTTATTAAGTGAATTCTTAAGGGAAATTATAGTGGGAATTCAGCGCCCAACCCTAAGTTGTCACCTCCTCAATGAAATGGCAGCCGTTTCCATTGAATTACCCATCCTCATCTCAGCCGTGATGGTCTTCCCCATCCTGGCTAGGATTCCATCATTGGACATCCTTGAGACCTAAAATGGTAATGTCAGGAAATGTGTCCTAACGTTTTCCTCTCAATCCTTGTGAACCAACCATATTTGGCAAGCGACCTGCTTAGGTAATGGGACATGTTACCCTTTAAGGTAGATTGCAAACTAACTGATTGATTTGCTAGTTTCATGCGGCATCTCTTGTCTTGCAACTTGATCCTTAAGTTCCTAATTAGTCAGTGATGAAACCTGACTGATCCCAATTGGTCACCTGATAGTTGATCAACTATCAGATGCCTCTATTTTGTTGGCAACTCTGCCTGAAAAGATCTTAAGCATTCATTCAGATTGATCCTCAATGAATCTAACCCAGATGAATAACCTAAAATCCCCCAACCATTGTTACCTCAAAGTCAGGTTCAACCAATATCCAATTCACTTCACATTAGGGAATTATCCCCTAGCAATCCCTGGTAATCTAGTCAGCTGGGAATATGGGAAAAAATCCCAACATCTATAATGAGCGCACACCAAGCAGTTGGACATGATGGAGTACTAAAGACCCTGTAATTGTTGTGACCTTAGCACTACAGGAAAGCATGCAATTTGATATGCTCAAAAATGATTTCCTGCTGCCACCAGTGCCAAGTGTAGAAGCAATTCTGCCAAAAGACATTGTACCAGTTAGTAAAACATCACTTTGCTTAGCATATGGTCTCTATCGATGTTGTGGGGCCTCTGCCAACATGAGAAAACTGGTCCAAGTATATTCTGGTGGCAATTGACTACTTGATCAGGTGGGTTGAGGCACGGGAAATACACAATCTGGGGCGGTCATGGTGGCTAAGTTTGTGATGGAGTGTAAAATTCAGTGACATGGCTGTCCTCAGTTCATCCTTACTGACAACGGGATAAACTTCACCTCTTACATTTTACCTAAACTTAACGAACTGATGGCCATTCGCAGGGTTCTAATGCCCCCTATCACCCAGAATCAAATGGTATGGTCAAACGGGTCAATGGAACCCTGGTGAATATACTCCAGAAGCTGGTAGTAAACAGATTCTCTGATTGGAGTACCCTCATTTCCACTGCCATCTTCGCCTACAACATCAGCTATACTTGGTAATGGGGAAGAGTCCTTTCCAGTTACTATTTGGACAGCACCCAACTCTACCTGCACTTCTCTATGCCTGCGTAGAAGATACCAGCGGAATGGATCCTCAATGATAATTGACCAACCTAACAAATACACTGATCAAGCTTCAAACTGAAGCGTACTCATTTGCTTAGGTAAAAAGATAAAGGATCAGGATGTCTATCAGGTACAGTGTAGCGGGATATCTCAGTTCAAAGATGGGACAAGATTGCATTTTAAGACCAACAAGGGTTCAGATGGTGACCATCTAGTACTAAAAAAGGGTTCAGATGGAAACACAAATTGGACGTATCTGGATTGATCCCTTTAAAATTATTGAGAAAACAGGTGTCAACGCCTATATCAAGGACCTCACAAGCAAGCAGATCATGAACTGAGTGCATGCGAAGTTTATTTGGGCTTATAAATAATAGGAGCCAATCGTTCAATCAAGGGGGTAATGTCATAGATTCTGATATGACTGGACGATGAGCCCTAAATAGTTATGACAGAATGGGCGAGATTGCCAAACCAAACAGTTTAATAATATGAATAAAGATCACCTTAACATAAGGCGATATGGCAATACCAAGATTCAAATGAATGTTTAGTGGATCACCTTTAATTCAGGTGATAAGGCAATGCTGACATATGACGAATAATTAGTAAATCACCTCAAACTAAGGCGATCATGAATTTAATGAATAGTAGACTCTGCCAGAACTAATGAGAATATGGCGGTTCAAATACTCTAAGCAAAATAGACAGTACCAACCAAAGTTGCTGATATATAAGTAGGGTACAAATATTGAAAGGGGAGGATTATTAGTAGGAAGTGAGAAACAGAACAGAGGTTATCCATTAATATATAATAAAATTATTAATAAGTGACATTGGAGCAATTGCTATACAATTTATATGAATTAGGTATGTCTGGAGGACTATAGAACTTCATATTGTCCGTCCTATTGCTCAGTGGGAAAAACGCTGTGCAAACCCTTTGGCGTATCTCTAATATATAGCTGAAATTATAACAATCCTAAAGACAGCGAGGGTATTTGAGCTTCCTTGGAAAAAGAGATCCCTTTAATGTACACATATTAAACAGACTATATTCTTCTTATTCTGAGTGTACATACTGTGACATTTTTGTAGCAAAAATTGAATTTGCACTATAATAAATATAGACTCCCCAATCAAAATAGTTTACACTAAGTTGGTGGCAAAGTTGACTGTAGAGCCTGATGCTGAACATTGAATGGTGTATGAGACTGCTGGAGCAGAAAGAACGGTCTCTGAGGGACTTTCAGCGCGCTACTTTGCAGTTTGGGTTGATTGTTGTAGCCCCAGCGTTAGTGCTACCTAAAATAATTATGACCTATTAATTGGCACTGATTTCATGGAAACTTTGGGGCTGTAATTGATATAACAGTGGAGACCTTCAAGGTTCTGGGGCAGCGGAAACCAATTTACTTTGCCTCCAGCGGAGTGCCAAAGAATCTGGTGCATATGGGACATATCAACCTTGCATATAGTGATGGGGTGATTCCAGTTTGACACCATCGACACAAGAGCACGCCCAGACTTTTACAGCTGATATATGAATATCAAGGGCTGCTACTCAGAGCTGCTGGATCTATATTAATCCCTCTGGACACCAAGTAAAAGTAAACACTGATTTTAGAGGTAGAAGTGCCAGCCAGGCTCTATGGGGAGGTCATTGGGCCTTATTAGCAAACGTGGTTTGAGCCTCATGTGGCTCCAGGCATTATACTCCTGGAACATGGGGAGATCAAGGTCTTGTTATTAAATCTTCATAACGAACCAATGCATATCTTATGTCATCAAATAGTGGCATATTTACACTTGACCCCAGTTGAGGAGGTCCTTCAGGTTCACAAGTTTGGGTCTCTGGATAAATTTGGTCTACCCGTTGAGCCACAGGCTAGCGTAATGACAGTTGTACCACAGAAGAATTTAATAGGGTTATTGGAAGAACAAAAGGACCAACTGATGACAATATTCCTAGAGTATAAGGAGATTTTTGCCATTGATGACCATAATTTATGGTGCGCTTGGGGGTGGTCCATTGATTGAACACAGGAGATCATCCCCCCATAAGATTTCAGCTAATCTGATGATCAAGGGCAGCTATAGAAGTTGTCACTGAGAAAATTGATAAGCTGCTGGAGCAAGGGATGCTCAAACCAATAAAAAGTCCATGAGCTTCACCTGTTCTAATTGTCAAAATGAAGGACGGTACCTACTGGGTAGTTATAGACTACTGGAAGCTCAACAGTATTACTAAAAAGGACTCATATCTCTTGCCTAGTATTGACAATGCTTTGGGTTGGTTAGGAGAAGCTCGCTACTTCTCAGCAATAAATCTGATATTAGGTTACTGCCAAATTGAGTTGCCCACGGTGAGACAGGAGAAATGCGCCATAATTATATCCAAAGGGCTTTTCCAACTGACCTGTATGCCTAAAGGGCTATGTAACGCCCCAACTATGATCCTCCGAGCCATGGACCCTATCCTTGGTGATCTGAAGCTATCATGCGTCCTCGTGTATCTTGGTGACATCAATGTTTTCTCCTAAACCTTTTATGAGCACCTTGATAATCAAAAAGAGGTATTCCGCCAGCTCTCTGAGGCAAACATCAAGATGAAGCCTCATAAATGTAACTTCTTCAAAAACCAGCTGTAATACCCAGGGTTTGTGGTAGACTCTAAGGGGATGAAACCACAGCCAGCCAGGGTGGAGGCCATCCAAAAAATGACTACACCAAACATAAGCATGATATACAGTATTTTTGGGAATGGTCAGCTAATACCAGCGCTTCATCCCCAGCTTCAACTTTATTGTGGGCCTGCTATTTGAGTTATAAAAAAAGGATGTCATGTTTGAATGGACAGAAAGCTGTCAATGCCTCTTTGACACACTTCAGATGGCGCTGATCAGTGCGCCAATGCTACACTATCCAAACTTTGATGAAGAGTTCATCATTCATATGGATGCATCCCTTTCCGCTGTTGGGACGGTTATACCAAAAAGATGATTAGAGAGTTGAGAACCCAGTGGAGTACTGCAGTCGGAGCCTGAATTCCCATGAACATAATTATACTGTGACCAAGTAGGAGTGCTTAGCGGTGATCTACGCATATTGCAATTTAGAGTGTATTTGAATAGGGTGAAGTTTAGAGTCATAAGAGATCACATGTCTTTATTCTGGTTACAGAACCTCAAGGAGCCTGAAGGGCGTCTAGACTAATGGGCCCTCAAACTGCAGGCTTACAACTTTCAAATCCTCCACCAACCTATTGCAAAACACCAGAACGCCAATTGCTTGTCGAGAATTCCAACAGTTGCTGTCATAGCAGATCTAAACAATGTGATATACAATAAAATGCTTAACAGAAAGTATGACAGAGAGCCGCCTCAAGGCATAAAGGCATTAGATGAGATACAAACCAATACTTTAAAACGTAACGGGGAGTTTTACAAACGGATTGGAGACTTTATGGTGAACTTCGCGTAACCCTCAGAATGTCCTGGCATTATCATAAGCGCACATTAGGCAGTTGAACATGGTGGCATGTGCAAGATGTTGTAATTGTTGCGCCCTCAGTATTATTGGGAAAGCATGAACTTTAATATGCTTGAAACCATTTCCTGATGCCACTAGTGCCAAGTGAAAAAGCTATTCTGACAGAAGACTCTATAAGGGTTAGTGAAACCACATTTTTCTTGGAATATGGTTCCCCTTGACGTTTTTAGCCTTCTATTAATGTGAGATAACTGATCCAAATACATTCTGGTGGCGATTGACCACTTGACTAGGTAGGGTGGAGCACAAGCAATATGGATTTGGGGGCGGTCACAGTGGCCAAGTTCATAATGGAATGTTTATCCAGCGATATGGCTGCCCTCAGTTCATCCTTACCAATAATGAAACTAAATTTACCTCCCACATTCTTTGAAGCTGAACGAGCTTACGGACATCCACAGGGTTTTGATGACCCCAAATCACCCTGAGTTTAATGGTATGGTTGAGCAAGTTAATGGAACTTTAGTGAACATACTCCATCAATCTGGTAACAGATTGACCTTCAAATTGGAGTTCCCTCCTTTCCACCGCCATTTTTGCTTATAACATTAGCTATCATTCCACTACAGGGAAGAGTCTGTTTCAATTGCTATATGGACGACACCCTGCTCTTCTGGAACTGCTTTATGCTTTCATAGAAGATACTGGTGAATGGATCCCCAACGTTATTTTACTAACCTAGCTGACACATTAATCAGGTTGCAAACCAAAGCGTACGCCTTTAGTCTGGCTTAAAAAGGTAAGGAATAAGGCCACCAATTGGGAACAGTGTAGCGGGCTGGCTCAGTTCAAAGATGGAGAGTTGGTTCTATTCTATAACCAGCATGGGTTTGGTCAGAAGTAAAAATTGGACAGAGTCTAGATTGGTCTGTTTAAAATTATTGAGAAAACAGGTGTTGACGCCTATACTATCAATAACCCTGAAAGCAGCGTGACTGACAACAAAGTGCACGCAAAGTTACTTCAGGCGTATAAACAATAGGAGACTTATCATCTAGTCAAATGAGGGTAATGTCAATATTCCAATATGATTAGACGATAGGTTTTGAGTAGTTACGGCAGATTTGGCTAGAAAGCGCTGACCATGATGACTAGTTACAATTATTCAAGCTCCTTAAATGAGGCGATATTGGATCAGAAGTAATTTTTATTGGATCGCCTCCAAAAAGATGATAAGGTGATGTTGACATATGACAAATATTTAGTAGATCGCCTCAAACTAAGGCGGTAGAGAATTTAAGAACAGCATACTCTTCTGAAGCCAATGAGAATGTTGCGTAAACAAATAATCTAAGCCAAAGTATTGGTATTGACTGAAGTCAGGGTATAAGCGAGATGGGACATTTGAAGGGGGAGAATTCTTAGTGAAGAAGGGAGAACGAAGCAGAGAATATCTGCTAATAGATATTAAGTTTAATAAAGAGGCGTTGTTGAGGAAATTACTCCATATTTTATTATATTTTTAGGTGTGTTCCAAGGACCAGAGATCTACATATCGTCCATCAGCTCGCTCAGTGAATTTTTTACCCTGTGCAACCTTCTTGGCGTATATTTATATTGCCCAAAATTATAGCAATCCAAATTAGAGAATACTGGGTTTTGACCTATCAAACTCTCAAGCCTCACCTCACTTGATTGGAACAGCCAACAAAGGGTAATAGCAGGTAGGATATATCCGTGAGGCATAGATTTAATGTATTTGACCCAATCAGAGTGGGGAAAATATTTTCACCTTGATGGACCCCCTCTACGCCTATAAAAGGGGGTGGTATCCGCTTAGGTGGTTGAACTAAAATTATAGAAGGGATGAGGGATGAACCTCGGTGGGTCTTTTTGTATTCCGCTGTGGGTTTGACACAACCCAACTACCAACAATCAAGATATTTGGATGAAGAGTTTGCTTAGAAGAATTTCTTCAATTTAAGGGGCTCCACTGAGAATAAGCCGGGGTCTTTTGGATGATATATTCCTCACTGACCTCTGAAACACTCTTTGCATAGTATCAGAACTGTAATTTTCCGATATCACCCCTTAAAGGGTGGTAGGAGAAGAATGTGGGCGTAGGAACTGGCCATGGACCCAATTGATGGTAACTTAAGAAGCAAGAAATAGATAAACTACTCTTCCCCTTGCTTATATGCGACTAAAAAAGGTCCCTTCCAGATAGACCTGAGCCTCTTATTCTAGGAGTGATTTGATTATGGTAGTACAGCTCCAAGCCTGATACTTGCAAGGTAATAAGATGGGGCTGGAGCTTAATAGCTGCTTGGCCTTCTTTAGTGACAGTCAATGCCAAGTTGGTCATAGCCTCAGATTGTAATTTAATGATGTGTTGGGCTAACTTTTTCATGGCATGCTCAGGGTCAGTCCAGTAAGAGAAGGTATCTCTGGCTAATAAAGCTGGCACCCCAGGTTCATGCCCATACAGCACAAGGTAAGGGGATATTTTAAGGATGTGATGATAAACAATATGATAGGCCATAATCGATGGTAGGTAGAGAGCCCATTGAAGAGGGTCTAGTTTGGCCATTTTCAGAGTATAGATATCAGGGTTCCGTCAACTCTTTCTATGGCCTCATTTGTGGATGGGTTGTAGGAGGTCAAGAAGATTGTTGTGTTCCCATGGAGGTGGCGAGGAGCTTTACCACTCAGGAGGTAAAGTTTCCCCATTTTCACAAAGAAGGACCAAAGGGGCAACCATGCCGCATGAGGATATTCATGTAAGAAGGTAGCAGTGGCTTTTACAGTCTAAGCGGGGAGAGCAACAACTTCACCCCATTTGGTGAAATAATAATTCCTTTAAGATATAACCATTGCCACTGGTAGTCTGAGGAAGAGGACCTACCACGTCTAAACTTATGGTGTGAAAAGGGTTGTTGAGGTGTAGTAGGTTGGTACTGATACCAGGGTATGAAGCTGAATTGCTTTTTACAGGTCTGACAGGCATCCAGGACTCCAGTTATGGTCTCCACGATGCGCTCAAAATAGTACCACTTTTTTAACTTGTAGCCCTTTCAGACTCCGCCATGGCTATGATAGTGTGAGACTACAGGATCACAGGTACTCACTTGGACATCAGTAGATAGGGCGCCCAATTGACCCTTACTTTCTTATATAACTTCCTACTCTTTACCTTAGTGTTGCGGGTGTTCTGAGCTAGCATCTTATGTAAGAGTTCATCCTCATCAGCCCAAGCATCAGAATCCATTAGAAAGTCATGTAACCTCTCTGCTTCACTATCGTCTAAGTGAAGAACAGGCAGCCACGTCAACCCATCTACAACATGTGGCGTGTTCCAGCTCAATGTTTAATTGTCATATCATGTTGCTGGAGCCTAAGAGCCCAGAGATCTAACCGTCCAGTGGGATCTTTCATATTCTGTAACCACTTTAAAGAGTTGTAATCAGTAATCACTTTAAATGAAGTCCCATATAAATAAGGTGATAACTATTGACAGCGAGTAAAATGACAAGTAACTTCTTTTCAGTGACGCTGTAGTTGCGTCCAGCTTTTGAGAGCATCTTACTGAAGTCAGACACGGGATAATGAACCTATTCATATCCAATTGAGCCAGGATAGCTCCAATGGTATAATTGGAGGTGTCTGTGAACAACATGAAGGGCTTGCTATAGTCAGATTGGTGGAGGATAGGACTTTGTTACAGCAACTTCTTCAGGGTCTCAAACGCGGCCTTTTGTTCAGGACCCTAATGGAACAAAGTGTTCTTATTCAAAAGACGTACAGGGGGCTCACTGAGCTGAGCGAACTTGGGGATAAATTGAGTATAATACACAATCATGCCCAGAGAAACCTGAATATCATGAAGGGTTTTGGGAGCAGGCATTCTGGATATCACTTTAGCCTTATCTTTTAGGGGTTGAATCCCATCTTGTGAGATGGCGTGCCCAAGGAAATCCAAATTCTTCTGGAAGAACGTGCATTTGGAGGGCTTCAGTTTGATTCTAGATGACAGTAAGTGATGGAAAACTTCCTTAAGGTGCATGAGGTGCTTGTTGTAAGTCTTGGAAAAGACTGTCATGTCATCGAGATAGACAAACAAACAGCTCAGCTTAAGATCCTTGAGAATGTGAACCATCGCTCGCTGAAATGTTGCAGGTGCATTGCACAACTTTTGAGGTAGCCAAATGGGTTGGAACAAACCCTTGCTGCAGATAAGGGCACACTTCTCCTTATCCTGTAGAGAAAGATCCATCTGACAGTACCCGCTAGCCAAGTCCATGGCGGAAAAGATAGATCCTGAGAGTTGGGTCAGAGCGTCATAAATGCGGGGGATAGGGTAACTGTCCTTCTTTGTGAGGTTGTTTAATTTTTAGTAGTCCATCTCTACCCAATGACCTCCATTTTTCTTCATCAGTAGAAGAGGGGACAACCAAGGGCTTTGTGAGAGCACCAGCAACCTATTGTCCAGCAGCTGTTTGAGCTCCCTACACATCTGTAGCTCCTTAACTTTTGATTTGCAGTAGGGTTTGGATTGGATAGGGCGAGCATCCCCAACGTCAATGGTATGAGTTCAACCCTCTATGTGCCCATAGTCAGTATCATCTTTATAGAAAATGTATCTATAGGTATTGAGAAAAATGTGGACTTTTTCAAGCTCAGCTGTCATTTAGTTCATCAGAGATATGAACAGTAGGCAGAGTACATAAGGATTGATCAGCAGGCAAGCCCATATCCGCCATAGACCCAATACAGTAAACTTGTTTAATGTCCTCAATAGGGACCAGAAGGCCTCTTTTAATCTCCTGATGCTTTTTTATGACCATGTCCTTGTTGGTAAAATTCCCCATCATGAGATTAATAGGTCTTTGATAAGCTGAATCTAGCACGCCTGGTAATACTCTAGCTCTAGAGGGCTAAAACCATTGATACTGATTAGGTGCAATAAGCTGTTGTGGGGGATTTGTAAGGTGATATTAGTGTCAACTACCCGTTGTTCACCCGCCTTGATTATTGCCTCTATGAATGCATAAAAAGAAATGCCCTCTAGAGCGACCATTGAGTGAGGCGACATTTTTGTATTTTGTCCTGCCGTTGTATAGTGCAGGGATAAGGTGGAGGAGGGATACTCAACTGTGCAAGAATATCTTTTTTATTCAGCTCATCATTGGTCTGGATCAGAGGAACCACGTAGTTAAGCAGGGAGAGATAGCACTGCTTCAAGTTAATAATCCCTTAAATTTAATATGAGGCACGCCGACCAGGTGATGGATAATACCAAAGCTCAAAGAGCGAAAAGAAAAAAAGAACAAACTAAATACTCAAACCAAATGAAAACGGCTGCTCAAACAAATGGGCGAAACAACAATAAAGACACCACCCTCCCAGGTGGGACAGCGGTGAGGCACTCAACCTACCATGGTGGAAGGGGAAAGGGATTGGGGGGCTCATCCTCAGTCCCATGCTCCTCTTTGGCGAGAGCACGGGACAATGAGAAGAGCAAAGGGGTGGGGTGATCAGCGACATGAGGAGTGAGAAGGCTAATGATTGGTTGTTTGAGGAAAAACTGGAGGACAGTAAGTCGCCAATGTATCTGGAAATGGTGGCCTCCATCTTAATGTGGAGGGCAGAGAGCTGGGACAGTGAAGCCACGGAGGCGCGGGTGACTCTTGGGTTGGCCTGCGAGGTGGAAACCACTATCTGGATGGCTTCCTTAGCGCGCCTGTGGGCAAACAGAAGGATCTGTTTGTTCAGCACGGATGTGGATGGCTTGATGATGGGAGGTGGGAGTTCCATGGCTAGCGCCATTACTGAAGTCTCAGCTTCTCACAGATGGTGTTTACATCAGGGTGGGCAGCTGCCGCAACAGCAAGTTGGTGGTCCAATTGAAACTCTATGGCGTCCGGTTGGGATGCATAAAACCATTGAGCGACCAGTTTGGGATTCCATACCTGATAAAATCGTTGTATGTGGGCTGCAAGGATTCAATAAAATTACCCATCTCATTGGTTTCAGCTAATGAGGACCATGTATTCAAGTCAAACTCAAAATTGGAGTTAGTGAATTGAAGTGGTGTGGCTGGCGATTGCAGGATAATGTGGGAACCCACATTAGTACAAGCCATTTCCTGATTGGATGAGGTGCAAGTGGCGCTGGCTTGAGGAAGGGGCTGGTTGGCTTCAGAGGACACTGAAGCGGCAGCAGGCTTTGGGGGAGGGGGATAGGATTATACCCCATGCTGGAAAAGCAGTGGGGTGCGGGGCTAAATTGGGGCCAGGTGACAACAGCTCTGGGTCTGAGGAAGCCACAAGAGAGGGGCATTTATGCTTTGAGTAATCTAACTCAAAGCAGGAAGGACAGAGTGTCTTTCCGCCTTCAACATGGGCTCAGAAAAGGGTGGTCGGGGGCAGAGGGAATGATGGCATGGGGGGAAGCAACAACGCAATCTTAAAAATTTTGGGCTGATCATGGAGAATGCCTGAGGCACAGCTAGGCGAGTGGCCCCATTGGGGACCACAAACTGAAGGATGGGTTCGAGCTGTACGTGGCCAAACCTTCCATCAACTCCTGATGGAGTACTGCAGGGGGGAGATGGGTGGGCAACCCTACAAACTGGACTACCATGGTGGTGTCAGTGGGGAGCTGGGTGCACATTGTTGGTATAGGGGTGCCCTTGTATACCAGGGGCACTGTAGCTGCAGTGGCGGCATTGGCTTCACAGGTGAAGCCTAGGTCAAAATACCCCTTAAAGGGGCGGAAGTCTATGAATCTGGCTGGCAGCATCACCGCCTGGGCCAAGTCAATTATTGCTTGTTCCTCATATGGGAACAATCTCCTGTACTCGACCCAAAGGCCTAAACAAAGCTGGGAGCAGGGGCAAATGAGTGGGCTGTAAGGCACAGCCTGGGTAATGCCAGGTGGATGGAGAGATCCTTGGGCGGATTAAACTGACCCAATACTTTGGTAGGACTGGACAAACAGTTTGAGAGCGTTTTCCTGCCAGATGGAAAATGCTGGGTGGAGTTTTGCCACTGCCCCACACCGGAGCAGCCATTGGCAAATCTGATATCATCAGGGATTGAGCGGGAGTGGCTGGCATTCAATCAATAGTTGCTTACTTACTTTTTTAAATAAAATTGCTTGAAAGTGACTCTGAGCAGAAAAAAGCTTTTTAAGTTAATAATCCCTTCATACTTGATAATAAACTGGGTACCAATGAGTAAATAATAGGTATTGTTAGCCAAGGCCACCGCTGGAGCTGACAATATGAGCTTCCAAAAACGAATGAGCAGAGAAGTGTAAGTTCTAATAGCGCAGGTGCTGGCAGACCAGCAGTTCTAAAGTCTTGGGTGTAGTTGAGGTCAGGGGCCAGCTTAGTTTTTTAATGAGTTTTGTTGACACAACATTCACGGGGACCCAGTGTCAAGGATAGCCCTAACCTGCACTCCCTTAACAACAACTTCCACTTTGGTTAATTGTTCCACTCAAGCTAGGGGAAAGAGTGAGGACCTCCTTTAGATAAAGAGTAGAGGCAAGTATTTTGGCAGTCTCAGGTATTTCTCTTGGATAGACTGCAGGGTATGAACACACTGGGTGGGTAGAATCAATGTGGCAATGAGCTGGTCAGCATCACTGTCAGTGTCAATGACCTCAAAAACACTCAACAATTGATGGAGATAAGTGCGGCGGGGATCCTAACCATATCCACTCTCAGGGTTTAACCTTTCAGGTACCTCCACTTCACTTGGGGCTCTTAAGACATATGACTGACATCTTCACAGCCCCCTTCAGATTTGTCATCAGAGAGGTAATTAATGCACGTCAAGGATTCCATTAATTGTGAGGTAAGTTCAGGGCTTCCTTTGTTGCCGGAGAGGTCCTGGGGGCGCTCATTTACCCAGTTAACTTTAGGAGGAGACGCTGTTGTTCCATCTCTAAATTTAGTCCTTGACATAGGAGGTTTGGGATGCCCCAAGGCTACAGGTTTTAGGCTAGAGATGGCCAGAGGAGAAGTTGAGTGAGATAGAGACAGAATCTTGGAGGTACGTGACTATCAATCTATCTTGAAGGCTGCTCTAAAAATAGAGGAGAGAAAGGCTGAGAGATAAATGCCTTCAATGACGGAACCTTTTGAACTGATGCGTGGAGGGAGCGCTGCCTCATCACTGCCAGTATCCTCTGGCTATACTCACGTGATGGAGGAGCAACTCGGTGTGGCAGCTCCGTGGGAGCAGGGTTCCAGAGGGAGACAGCCATGGAAGAGACTATAGGAGTCGTATTAGATTCTCGCCTCAGAGATCCTTGCATAGATCAGATTTTTAAACACACACACACACACACACACACACACACACACACACACACACACACACACACACACACACACACACACACACACACAGAGAGAGAGAGAGAGAGAGAGAGAGAGAGAGAGGGGAGAGAAATTCAGTAACCTCTAGCAAAGCCTCCTTAATATCTCATATATTCTGAAAAGAGCGCTTGACTGTAGAGTTATGCTTTTTAAAGAGGGATAAGGCGTTAAATCAGCCAAAATAGAAGCAATGGCGTCATCTAGAGGTAGCATTTTTGCAGCAAAAGAGGTTGAGCTTCAATATAAAATCACTCAACAAAAGAGGGATCAACTCTCCCTATTGCATACTAAAGCACATAAAGGCCTATTTTTGCCTTTGTAAACTCTGTGTGGAGCCAACTTCTTCAATGAGGGCTTGCTGAACCTCCGCCCAGGTGATAAGGGTGGCTATGTTGGGAACCATTATCTCCTGAGCCACAAAAATTAAGCAGGGTTGGTTGTACCTGAGTTTCTGCTGGTCAATTTCCCCTTCCATAATGGATGCATAAAATAAGGAGGAGCCAATACTACCTGTCATGATTCTGATATGACTGAACAGTAAGCCCTTAATTGTTACTTTGGAATGGGCTAGATTAGCTGAACCAGGTAATTTACATTATGGATGAAGATCGCCTTGACATAAGGCGATAGGGCAATACTGGCCTCAACAAAAATTTAGTTGATTGCCCTTAAATCAGGTGATAAAGTGATGTCAACGTACAATGAATAATGATTGGATCGCCTCAAACTAAGGCTATAGTGAATATAATAAATAGTAACCTCTTCTGGAACCAATGAGAATATGGCAGGACAAATAGGATATGCAAAAAAGTCTTTATTGACCAAAGTTGCTGATATAAGCAATACAAGAAGATTGAGAGAGGAGGTTTTTTAGTAAAAGAGAGTGATCAGGACAGGGAGAAACTGCTGAAAAGATTATATTAAATATTATAGTGTTGTCAGAGAAATTACTTTATAATTTATTAAGTTTATTATGTTGTCTCAAGAATGACAATCATCATATCATCAGCTCTGTTACTTAGTGGACTTAACCCTGTGCAAAGCACCTTGGCGTATCTCCGCTATACCACCAAAATTATAACAGTGGTGCTCACTACAAGAGGCCCATTGATCAACACCAAAAATAAAAGAAATAAAAACACTAGGCGTCAGCTATGTTGAATCAGGCCTGCACTGATGGGGAATCCTTCCAGCACACTGTGCCAATTGAATATGCAGAAATTAGACTTGCTTTGGATGATGTGCTCAAAAAGCTGGATGAGCTTCTTCAAGAGGTTTTATTGTTAAGCTACCTCCATTTGATCATGGTGGAAATATCCATGGATTCTTTAGGCAATTTTAGTTTGCAGTGGAATGGGCTTCTGATCAGCGGAAAGCTAAACTGATGTTATTAACTTTAATGTTGCAAGTGCCAACCAGGTCACATGTTCCCTTAATAGGACCATTGCTTATCAAGAGGTGAAGGAGACCATGACTCTCCTGTTTGGGGGTATGGCAAAAATGGCGCAGCGCAAGGCAGAGTTTATTGATAATACCTTTTCAAATTAATGAGTCCATGGTGGAGTTTACAGAGCGGTTCATGGCTGAGGCTCATGTGTTGTTGGGAGAGAATATCTTAACTAATGAGGAAGTAGACATAGCGATGATGACAGCTGTTAATCATATCAAGATTTGTATAATGCTATGTCCTACACTCTTAACATGATGCGGAGCTGTTAAAAATCATTATCATTTATGCAGTCTACCTGCCACCTTTGGTGCTCCCAATAAGGATCGGAAAGCCTTTGCAACTGTTATCAAATACCTGTCAGGAAATGGACAACAACGACTTGTTTATAATCCGTTGGGTAATATGCATCCACTTAATGCGTTAATGGTTCCTTTCCATTCCCATTACAATCAAATAGATCATCCTCTTCAGATTAAAATCCATCATTTAATTTTTGACCCAGATAGATGAATGTAATACATAGATGAGGGACATTAATGAATGCTTATAGCTCATATGGCCAAAGAGGACATTATGCAACTAGCTGTCTAGCCATACTGAATGCTCATGCAATACTGGCTGCTTTAACCAAACAGGGAAAAGGTCAAGCTGAGTAGAGATGGGACGCTCTAATTCTGCTAATACAAATTTAATTGTCTCTGAGGATTCCCCTAAGTCACTTTGTGCATGTCTCAGTAATAGTCCTGATAATTTATTGTATCAACAAATCTTTTTTGATATCTTGGCCTTGAGCCAAGGAAGAGACCCAAATAATGCAGACTCAGAGTTCCGCTGAGAGGTGCAGGAGCCGTAAACATGGCAAATCCTTGAGTGGAGAAGTACAGCTGATTCTGGACCCTCAACAAATGTCGCCATCCTAGAGGGGGTGTAAAAATTTACTCTAGTGTTGATTATGGGTTATCACCCAGTAACCTTTCTACTGCACAGGTTCAATTTCCTTGTGCACTTCACGTTGTATAAAATGTATTATTTGATAATAGTATGAAGACTATTATCCATAGTCGAGATTGAACTATTATTAGGCCTAACGCTTTGGCCAGTATTTCCAATTAAATACTCTGTAAGTTGTACTCATAGGGATTCAATCCCTATATTACTGTCCACCTGATATTCGTTAAGATACCCCAGTGACAGTCTCTCTCAGCCCAACACACAGTCAGCAGCTATCCCTGATTGTGGTTCCTTTGTCTCTAGATCCCCACTCAGATCTTTACTCTTCTCTATGAGATTCTTCCAATTATCACCTTCTGCAATAATATCCTTGAGATGGAATGACACAATAGAAGCTGATAGTCTAACTATACACTAAATTGACAATATTACTGTAGATACTAATAATCTTAGTAATAATATTGTTGATAATAATACTGTTTTTATTATAGTAGATCCTAGGGAATTATATAGTAGGGGATC
Organism: Massospora cicadina; assembly: GCA_022478985.1. NCBI lineage: Eukaryota > Fungi > Entomophthoromycota > Entomophthoromycetes > Entomophthorales > Entomophthoraceae > Massospora > Massospora cicadina. Next base: position 16,460 of record JAKSZP010005984.1, on the reverse strand, counting down.
GGCTGTCTAACCCTCAGTTGACACCTCTTTGCTGAAATGGCAGCCGTTGCCATTTAATCACCCTTCCTCGTCTTGGCAGCGATGGTATTCCCCATCCTGGCTAGGATTCCATCATTGGGCATCCTCAAGACCTCAAACGGAAAGAGTCAGAAAACGTGTCCCTAACATTTTTCTCTTGATCCAAGTGAACCAACCATATTTGGCAAGCGGCCTGCTTAGGTAATGGGATTTGTTACCCATTAAGGTAGGTTGTGAACCAAATGATTGATTTGCTAGTTGCAGATGGCATCACTTGCCTTGCAACTTACTCCTTAAATTCCCAATTGGTCAGCAATGAAACCTGACCAATCCCAATCGGTACACCCAATAGTTAATCACTATCAGATGCCCCTATTTTGTCGGCCACTCCGCCCAATGAGATCTTAGGTATTCATCTGGATTGATCCCTGACAGATATGACCAGGTGAATATCCCAAATTCCCCTGAACATAGTTCCTCCAAAACTTGGGCCAACTGATTTCTGATTCACTTCGCATAGGGAATTTTGCTTAGCAACACCAGGTAATCTAGAAGGCTGGGAATATGGGCAAAATCCCAAAACATCCCCCCTCTTGCCTAGATTTTCAGCGAGAAAAGGACTGGGGCATGAGAACACTGCTTTGGACACCTGGTCAAATACTTCATTGGTTCAAGCGGAGTACACTTGTCAATACTCAACGCTGCTTGAGACAACCTTCAGCATATGGTGTTCTTCCTCTTTCTCCTCACTACCACCTTCTCAGAGCGCGTTCTCCACAGCTTTCTGTCACGCCGGGCTGATTAAACTTTACTTATGTTGATATTAGTCCCAGAAACTGGGTTCCCCCCATCAGAGTATATGACCCTCTGTTATATTCAGAATTCTTGGTCCGGCGTCCTTGAATTCCTGATTTTCTCCTCATCCTAGGCTGGAGACTCTTGTCATTGATGTTTGTTTTGCAGCTTTTTATTTAACCGAGGAAAGATGACCAGGGGACGGGAATTACCAAGTATGTGTGGGAACAAAAAAGGGGAGAAGCGAAGATAGATAAAATTGGGCACCCCAGGGTACTCAGGTTACCCCTGTTGCCAGCGGGACTGCCAGGTATGGGGGTTGGTGCGCTAATCTGAGGGGGTTTTCCCAGCTATGGAGCAGGTATGTAGGAAAGGGTCCATTTGGAGGAACCAGAGTGGGAACCACGATTATATGAGCGCCTGTTGCTTTGGCCTCATGTATCCATAGAGCCAGGCTTGGAAGTGCTCCAGTAAGTGGACGTGGAACCTGTTGATAACCCCATGGATGGTTGGAACCGTGCCCTTGAACGCATCTAAGGCAATGGTGTGGATTGTCCACATTGCAATGGGTATCATTAGGGAGCAGAGGGTAGATGTGATTGAGGACTTGAGTTGAAGTGCAAGGGGGGTCTTTGAGATAGATAATTCCTGCTCGTCTTGGAGCTTAAGCAGGCGCGCAACTTCCCGCCATATGGCTTTGGTTGGGGGGCATGTTTATAGGCGGTGGTGTAGGGAGCCCTCCCCTCCACATACTGCGCAGGTTGCGTGGAAGGAATTGGAGTGGTCCGCCATCCTATAGGTCTTTCACAGGCAGCGCCAGGCGTTGGCTCTTATCCTCGTCTGTAGGAGTGGGTGGTGCGTCATTCTCCACACTGCCTTCTGTGTGGTTAAGTCATAGGGAATGTCCAACGCATCTAGGTATTTGATACTAGCAATGGTTGGGGTCGTTGCAAGCATGTCTCTCTGGGGGTGGTCTTCTGGTTTTTTTAATCTGAAGTGGGAGCTGGGTCGTCCCCTTCCCTGCACAGTGCCAGTGTTCTCTACGGTCCATTCCATGTGGCGGATGGCTCAGAAGAGGCATTTGAAGTGAGGGGGGGTTCTGTGCGGGCCCGTTGCAGTGGGGCGTTTAGCAAGGTATGATAGTAGTCTGGGTGGGCTATGTGGTTTGGTTAATTTGAGTGCCTGAGCGAAGTTAGTTCTCGCTGCCCTGGACCAGTGTTGCTGCGGGAGGTCTGGGGCAAGGAATTCCTTTATCCAGGTGCTCAGGATGCGGTTGGTGTGGCTCTCAAAATCCATTAGTCCCATGCCTCCGCTGGAGCGTGGGCCAAAGAATGTTTCCATCCGTATGGGTGGATGGGATCCATGCCACAGCCAGCCCTGGATGAGCGCGCGGATTGAAGTTTTTAAAGTTGGGTGAGAAGGAGATCGCGTGGGCAGGGAACCATAGTATTGGGAGAATGAGTGAGTTAGCAACTGTTACTCGCCCCGTTAGTCCTGGGGATCTTCCCTTGAGGGAGGCGACGCGGTTGGATACCCGCTGTAATAGATTGTTCTCAATTGTCTCATTGGTATATCCCCCTGTTTCCAGCCATATCCCAAGGTGGCGGACAGGGTTGGTTGTGGGAGATGATGTGAAGGGTAGGATGAGTGGGTTTTTCCTTCGTATGGGGGTGTGAGGTTCAGGTGTTGTAGCCTAGTTGTTAGTGTACTAGCCTAAGAGAATCATTTCTGTTTTCCTTTTGTTGAGCGATGCGTTGCTCACCATGGAGTATTCTTCTAGAGTGCGTTCCAGCTGTCGGGCATCTTCATTGTTGTTAGCTATACCTGCCACACAGTCATCCGATAAGGCCATTATATTGACTTTTGGCTGTCCTTGTGCAGTTATGCCCATGAGGCGTGAGTCAGTTACATGAAGGAGTGGATCAAAACTGAAGTTATACAGCAGTGGGCTGAGGGGGTCCCCCTGTTTGAGCCCTCTACATGGTGTGATCCTGTTAGTTAGTCAGGGCCGCATACAGCCATGGTTGCAGATTTTGTAAGGAGCATCGCCCAGTTTATAAATCTGGGTGGGAGTTTGAAAGCGTGTAGGCATTCCTTTAAGTATGGCCAACTAACGCGGTCATACGCCTTTTCCTGGTCTAAGAAGACCAGGGCTATAGTTACTTTGGATTGACATATGTTTGCAACAGAGTGTGGTGTATATTGTTCCAGATTGAGCGCCCTGGTATGAACCCAAACTGGTTGGGTGACAGGACGTCAGAGGCTATTGCGCCTAATCTGGTTGCTAAAATTTTTGTGAGTATTTTTGTATCAGTGTTAGAGAGTGCAATTGAACGCCAGTTGGCCAGGTCCAATTTGTCACCCTTCTTATATAGGGTTATGACATATGAATCATGGCAACCAGGTAGGAGGCGTGTTTCAGCAAGCACTGGTTCATAGATGCCAAGAGGAGGGGGGGCAATTTGCTTAAAATATTTTTTGTAATATTTATAGGGTATCCCACCAAGCTCTGGGCATTTCCTATGTGGTGCACCGCGGATTGTGTCCCAAAGCTCCTCCTGTGCGTTAGATTTAATATGTTGTAGTCCGGCGGTGTGCTTCATATTCCAGAGGTGTGTATAAATTCTGTGATTTTTTGTGGGTCAGTCAGCGTATCACAGTATATTTTAGTATGGTAATGGTGTACTTCCACCTTGACCTGCTCAGGGTCAGTTGCCATGGTGCCGTTGGCCTTGTGGACCTGTGTGCACGTGGGCTGGTTGCTGCAGGAGTGGAATTGGTGGAAGAAATATGTCAAGCATTTTTGCCTTCCTTTGTGAACTTACCTTTGTTTGATACTTTGATTCTGTGCTGGTGCTCAAAGATGAGGGTGTTTAGGCGGGCGGATATTTTTGCCCATTTGCGCCCCCAGTTGGGGCTATAACCAGACCTCGGGGTGTTGAGCTCGAGGTGGTCCAGTTCCACCAAGGTATGCCTAATTGTAGCTGTGTTGGCGGTGTACTTAAATGATGCGAGATGTTGAGTTTTGTTGATTAGTTCAGCTTTGAAATTTGCCCAGGTTTTGATGGGATCTGAAATGAATGGGGCTGTAAATTCTGAGTTCGTGGCATTGTGTTCAACCCAGTCAGATATTTTAAGCAATTTTATGTTTTCTGGGTGTAGCTTCCTTCAGGGCGGCGCCTGTGCATGGGTTCAGGTTGGAGAGAGCTGCACTGAGATGAGTCAGTGGTTAGAAAGATTGATTTCTTTTGTGAAGTTGGAGATGCTTGATTGGTGGGTTTGCAGAGCGAGGATGTGATTGATGTGGCTCATTGATATGAGCACTCCCTCACATATGTTGGTCCATGTCATTTGGGGAAGGAGTGGTGATCCGGGGTGAGGGCATCCTGTAGGCCAAGGGATGCCTTCATTGCACGGAATTTGATGTGCCCCAGTGGGTATCCCCTGGAGTTAGGCCATTGGTCCATGTTGGGGTTATCCCAGTAGGTAAAGTCGCCCAACAGGATGGTATCTGGTGGGAGGGTGAGTGTTGGGACAGTTTTGAGGAATTGTTTTCTCTCAGTTGTGGTTCATGCTGCATAGATGCATGCTATTTAGATTGTGTCCTCTTGGTATGTGATCGTTGCTAACAGGACATGGCCATGAAGGTATGACAAGGAGTTTGTAATTTTTAATTTTTGTTATTTTGGATGATCACTCCACAGTGAGATATTCACACCGATTGGGATGGTGAGATCCTAGCTGACCAGGATCCTTCTTTCCCTTTAGAAAGTGGGTTTCTTGAGAGGCCAAGATGTCTACAGGGGGTTTTCGCAGAAAGTCCAGCTTTTGGCTTGGGAAGTTTGAGCCCTAGCTCCCACGATGTTTAGCATCCCTATTGATACTGAGGTGCCTGCAGCGCCTCAGGATTGGTTGGGTGGCCCTCTGGACCTAACCCACCACAGCCCATTTTGGCCATGCTCTGCATCTGTACTCCAACCCTCTCAGTGTCAATGTCAGTTCCCTTATTCTGTCCCAAATTTTCTGCAGAAATTGCGATTTTTGGAATTTGCATTATTTTTTCCCACATGTGACTCATAATGGTTCAATGCGGTGTGCTGATTGGATTCTGAGATTTTGGGGTTCAAATTTGGAGAATTGGGCACTACATTTTCACCCATATTTCAGCTGAATTGTTCCTCAAAGTGCGCATGATTGATGTCGCTTGGTGACTCATTCAAGTTGCTGTAAAAATTTTCAACCTGGGCATATTGTTCTGATTGGTTGGCTTGGTGTATATCTGCAATGTCCTCTTGGGTTTGGCCAGGGTCAATGGATGACTCTGCGTGCACTGTCGCCTCAGCCGCTGCCCGCTTGTGGGCTTTTTGTGCCGCTTTGCATTGTTTATGTGTAACTTGTCCACGATGGAGTAATGCCCATCCTCACCCCAGCGGAATGGGCGATGGCCGTTGGTCATTCTGGCGAAGTTTTTGTTGGTTTCATCCTTGGCTTCCTCACAGTATTCTGCTTCCATTAAGCCTTCCTTCATGGGGTATGCATATTCCTTGTGTCCCAATGAACCGCAGTGGTTGCATATTTGCAGTGCGCATTCTGGTGTGATTTGGAATGTGGATGACTGTCCCCCATCCACAAAGTGAAACTCTGCTGTGCGGAAAATTCTTAATAGGTCATCTTCCACTCTGAGGAGCAGGCTGATCACGGTGATAGCTTTGTATGTGCACAAGGTTGACATCAGGCAAACTCGTTGTAGTTTGATTTGCACAATTTCTCCATAGGCTATGAGTCCTTTGTGGAGCTCCTCCTCAATTACCTTACAGGGAAGGTTGGTAGGGAGCAAGTCAAAGGAGATAAACAAAGTTTTTGTTTTGCTCCATCTGGTGTGCGCAGTACGCACTATTCTTTTGCCCTTGGGGATGGCAATTTTGATGCAGACTTTTGTGGCAGCATCTGCTTCTTCAGCTGTTTCAAAACCTATATCGATCCAGCTGCAGCCCATGTTGTTGGTGGCGACAAATACTGTGTGGGGGAAAAGGGAGGGCTGTGCCTCACATGCTTTCTCCCACAGGGTTGGAGACTCGTCCCCAAGGATGAGTCGAAGCCTGTGTTCCACCTTTGAAAGGGGTTGGTTATATTGGATGTACATATATTGCGCGTGCTTTACAGTGAATACCATAAACCCAGATGGTGTCTGAGTTTGCAATTTCTTTGTGGATTGGGTTCCTGGTCCCCCTCCAGGGCGTTTCTTGCCCTTGGATGCACCGTTTTGCGCACCTCTTGATGCGACACTTGCCCAGGCTGTATTAGATTTATTAAAATCACCCATCTCTCCTGTGTGATTATCAAAATTGTTGTTCGAATCAAATTGTAGTAACTAAAGTGATTGTTATGAGAAAAGCCTTTTGTTTTGCGGCTTGATTAGAATACTTATTTCTATTCACCCTCATTATTTCGCTCATAACCTCTTTGGAGTAAGTCATTCCTAATTCTTCCTTTGGAAAGCTTATCTCATTAATTTTGAGATAAATTTCCCCAAAATTGAAGCCTAATGGATTATAGAGTGCATAATGTCAACTTCTATATAAGTCTGACATCCCCCCTCTCGTCCAGCTCATATGTTAAATTCCAAATCATCCATTAGCAGCTCCTCAACAGTCTGTCTGATCCAGACCTCCGTCTCTTCCAGCAGCTGAGTCAGGATGCTTGACGGAACCTCTTTTATGGTCCTTCCAGGACTCATATGCCTAGTCTGGCGCAAGCAGCTAGTCCTTCCATCAAATTATCAGAAATGGTAACTAATCCCTCTGAAACTAGGCTGGCCATTGTTTTGAACAACTCTTGGCCAACTCTTCCCTTACAGTCAATTCAAGAGGTGGACCTCAAAACCCTCCTGGATATGGCTCCTTTTGCTGATGCTCCAAACATCATCATAGATGCTCCTGAGATTATGTCTTTCACTCTTGATTGCTCCTTTCTTGCCAGGTCAGACCTGCTTTCTGAGTTCCTCTTCTGACTTGGACAATACTACAAACCCACTGTCCTGGCTACCGAGCTCACCCTTGGTAACAGTATTCACTTTGAGCTCCCCTACATTAACTCTGGGCCCAAGTCATCAAGGCTTTGACCCTAGCGCTGAATCCCTCTGATCTGGATAACCTTCTGGATTGGGATACTGCCACTTATGCTCTTCACTTTTCTGGACAAGTTCTTTGAAGTTGGGCCACAAAGCTTCCAGCCTCTCCCAGGTTTAATTTCTTCTTCTGCTTAAGCTTCCAAGAAGCCCATAGTCACCATTTGCAGGATGCAATCCGCTCTCTGCATAACTACCTCTTCTCTGGAGCTTCCCATCAGTATCTTCCGCTGATGGCATTAATTGGGGCATGATTTGGCAACCCCCATCGAGTGTTCCTTCTTTGTTGCCAGCCCACATGTCCAGTGTCCTTGATGAAGACCGTCAGCAGGCGCTAAAGACAAATCTTTTGGCTCTAATACCATATTGGGATTACTCAGGGTTACTCACCGATTGCCTCTTTCTTTATTGCTGCTTTCCTCCCCGCTCTGGGGTTTCATGATTGGCATCTTCTGACATTTCAATTTCCCTTCCCCTAGTCACTTTTTCTCAGGGCTCAGCATCTTCTCAACAAACGTGGTTTTGTGTAGGTCTCACCCTTGCAAGCGTCAGATTGCATATCAATTTTTGATGGGCTATTTATTCCTACAGCAATCCATCCTCCCTCCCCCAAGAGGCAGCATAGGCAGAATCATACCCAAATTGAGAATAACCAAAAAAATAAAAATTATAAAATATATCATTCTTTCTATGCGTTTTTTAATAATCTTTTTTTCCAAAATCCTTTATCAATTTTTATTTTTATTCTTCTTTTTTTTCTATAGGACTTGACCTTGTTTTGGTTCAGAGGTCCATCTTTTCCCCCAAACTGGATCCTGGGTACTTAAACCTACCAGTTTTCCATGGTTCAGAGGTCCTTTTTTGGACTTAACCATCTAAATTGGTTCAGAGGTCCTTTTTTTGGACTTGACTAATCATCAGAACATGACCAACTTAATGGTTCATCTGTCCTTTGGGAACTCTTTTATGTTTTTCCTTGATCCAACGCTTTAGATACTTAATGTGGACTTGATTTACAACTCTTCCATCCAAGAGATTCTTGATAGAGTAAGCATTGGTCGCCATCTTGGTGATTACTTTGAATGGACCTGACCACAACACATCTAACTTGTTTCTTCATCTGAAACCATGTGTATCACAATAGGCGACTCTTTATCCTATTCAATGTTCTTTTTAATGTCAGTCAGTTCTTTTCATCCATTGATTTCACTCATATCCTTTTTTCAAGGTTGTATCAAATGCTTGCAATTGCATATTGATCAGGATACGCATCAGTAGTTCAAGTATTGCTCAGTACTCATCCCCAACGTAGGTTCCACCATCAAATATAATATCAGTGGCAACGCGGCCTTTCTTCCATATAGTAATTCAAACAGCTTTTCCCTCGCCGTATGATGACTAATGTTGTAGGCGAATGTCACCAAACTCAGGTACATTCCCCACGTGGAAGTTCTCCCTGCGACTAGCTTCCTCAGCGTCATGGCCAGCGTCCCATTGACTCATTCTACCAGTCCATTAATCTCCGACTGGTATGGTACTGACAAGACTCCTTGGATCCCCATTATTTCATTTAGCCTCAGGATCACATGAGACATGAAGTTGGTCCCATTGTCTCTCAGTAGGACTTGCAGACAACCATGCCAGTATACTACTTGATCCAAGATGAATCTCACAGTACTGGTAGCATCAACTCTGGTTAGGGCCTTCATTTTGACCCATCTCATCAGATGGTCAATAGCAACTATGATGTACTTGACTCCCCCTGTGCTCATTGCCAGCGGTCCCATCACATTGATGGACACCGTGTGCCAGGCAAATCCATGTCAGACAACTCAGTATCCAGTTGTATTCTTGTGTGGTTTGTGCAACTGGCACTCCACGCAACAAGCCAGATGATCCGCAACATCATAGTTAATTAATTCCCCTATAATAATACTGGCAAATATGGTCAGTTCTTTTTCTCAGGCCTCCATATCTGACATCCTTGTGAGCTTCTTATACTATTGCTGCTCCTTCCAACAGTTTTGGGAATAATAGCTGCTTCCTGTTGATTGTCTTGAATACTTGTCCATCCATAGTCTCAGTGTTTTCAATCACTTTTCGAAGTGCACCTTGGATTTCTCAAGGCTCATCCTCAATTCTTCCTTTGACCACTCTCTGGAATAGCTCATAAACCTGCGGGTATACCAACTGGACCATTACCAACCACGATAAGCCATCTGCATTCTGATGAGAAGCCCCCACTCAGTGGGCAATCTTGTAATCATAAGCCTGAAGTTTAAGTGCTCATCAAGCCAGTCATCCTTCTGGCTCTCTTAAATTGTGCAGCCAAAGCAGCAAAGAGTGGTCTGTTACCACCTTAAAGTGCATTCCATGGACTTACACCTGAAACTGCTTGCATGCGTAAATGATCGCAAGGCATTCCAGCTCAGTCATGGTGTAGTTCCTCTCAGTGGCTGAGAGTTTCCAGCTCACATATGCCACCAGATGTTCATCCCCAAGTTCGTCTACTTGGCTCAGCATGGCACTGATCACTGTCAATGAAGCATCAGTTTGAATGATAAACTCCCAATCAAAATTCAGATATTTCAGAATCAGCAAATTTATCAAATACCAGCATAACTCATCGAAGGAGTCCTGGGCCTCTTCATTCCATATGAATCCTTTTTCCAGATCCTTCATTAAATGAAATAAAGGCTCAGCTATTCAGGCGAAGTCCCAAATAAATCTTCAATAGTATCCGACCATCTCAATGAATACTTGGATGGCTTGGACACTTTTTGGTACAGCCATGCGCTCTATAGCTGCTATATTCTGGTTTGCAGCTGCAATGCACTTGAGTTGATCACAAATCCCAGGTATTCCAACTCTTTCTTGAAGAAGTGGCACTTCCTTGGCTTGATCTTCAGGTTAGCCGCGGACAGTCTCTTAAAAAATCTTTTAAGAGGTGCAGGTGGTCAGTAAACATTCTACTAAACACATTGATATCGTCCAGATATACCAGGACGCATGACAACTTCAGGTCGCTTAATATCACGTCCATGGCCCTCTGGAACGTCGCGGGCGCATTGCAAAGACCCTGGGGCATTCTCATCAGTTGATCTAACCCCTGCGCGGTATTAATCGTGCATTTTTCTTGGCCTTCTTATGGCAAGTCGATCTGCCAGTATCCCAAGATCAGATCCATTGTGGAGAAATATTTCGCTTCTCCTAATTGATCCGGTGCATCGTCAATCCTTGGTAGGGGATATGAATCCTTCTTCATAATTTTGTTCAGCCTTTGGTAGTCAATCACCACCTGTTTTGATCCATCCTTTTTCTTCACGATCAGAATAGGACTTGCCCAGGACTTGATGATGGAACTAGAAGCCCATGCTTCACTAGTTTGCTGATCTCATCCTCAACTACTGCTTCATCAGCTTTTGATCTTTGGATTGGTCTCATCCTTATTGGTAGATTTTCCCCATTTTTGGCCTTATGAATTACATCTCATGCGCATCCCAAATTATGGTCATCCTGAGTGAACACTTCCCAATATTTTTCAATAATTTGAGCATTTCCTCTTGCTGGCCTTCCAACAGATCATCAAGTTGATCTTAATCAACCAATAGGTTGATACTTTCAGCTACCCTGGCCAATAATTTTATCTCATTAAGGGTAGAATTTCCTCCATTCAGCCGTTAAGGATTTCTTGTCACTTCTTAGGTCTGAAAATCATATACCATAAAATCGATACTTTATATCTTTTATATATTTTTTTGTATTTTTTTTTGCAATGGGACTTGCAACCTACAAAAAGGCTCAGTGATCCTTCTGTTCCCCTTTATCCAAACTGGGTCCTGAGTACTTAAACCTACCAGTTATCATGGTTCAAAATCTTATACTCTTGAGATTTAACCAATCATTAGGTTCAGTGGTCCTCTTATAGGACTTGACCAAAATCTCAGTACATAACCATTTAATGGTTCAGAGGTCCGCTGGGAACATTGCAATTATTTTTCTTAGGCTCAATACTACCAATTAGTATTGAGCTTTCTCCTTATATGACCAGCAGCGCTGTCTCTTCACATATAGGCTATACTTGCTGACTTCTGGCAATTCTCCTGAATTATGCCTTTGATCCCGACTAGAAATTCGTCCAACATGCCCTAATTTCATCTCTTATTCAGCAACTGATGCTTTTGGATCTTCATATCTCATCAGCCAACAGTTTCATCTGATTGTCCAGATTGTTTTCTCCTGAAAATGATTTTCTGCTTTTGTGGCTATCTTTAATTACACAGGTCTTTCTAGACTCGTTAGCTTCATTCAATTTCTCCTGAATTGATGAGCTTGTCTCCAGCAACTTCTGATCAGTAATTGATTGTTATTAAGTCAAACGATTTTCTTCACTATCTTGGATCAATCATTTCCTATTTTGACTTCATCTCTTCAATTGGTATGGCAATCCAATTCTCCAGATTAATTGCTTCTTATTTCGTTAATGCCTCATCTAAACACTCTCTTCTCAGGACTATTTAAAGCGGACCCAATTTCAACCTGAGTTGATCCTGCCGTTCCTTAGGACTATTTACAGCGGGCCCAATTCCAACCCAAGTTGGCCCTGCTGATACTCTTCATCTCAAGTAGATATCCAGTGGAACTGGTTTCCTTGTAGCAATAAATAGTTCCATATCTAGGCTGCAAGTCCTTTTCCCTGAACTTGAGTATCTTCATTTTTCTTCACTCGGAGCTCCACTGCTGAGCTGGGTGAACGCCACTTAATATGATCCTCTTCACATTCTATCTTCATTACTTCCTTTGGTAACATATTTCCAAAATTGGAAACATATTTTTTGTACGACATTATAATAGATTCTTTACTCAACTACCCCTGTAGTGAGCACCAACTTGTAAAAATTTACTCTAGTGTTGATTATCAGTCATCAACCCAGTAACCTTTTACTGCACAGGTTTGATTTCCTCGTGCACTTTGTCACGTTATATAGAATGTATTATTTGATAATAGTATGGAGACTATTATCTGTAGTTGAGATTGAAATATTATTAGGCCCAACGCTTTGGCCAGTATTTCCAATTAAATACTCTGTAAGTTGTACTCATAGGGATTCATTACCTATATTACTGTCCACCTGATCTTCGTTAATATACCCCAGTGACAGTCTCTCTCAGCCCAACACACAGTTGGCAGCTATCCCTGATTGTGGTTCCTTCATCTCTAGATCCCTGCTCGGATCTTTTTTTTTTTTTTTTAGTACTAGATGGTCCCAACCCAAGGGGGGGATTCATCGATGTTGCTCGGATCTTTACTCTTCTCTCTGAGAGTCTTGCAATTATTGCCTTCTGCAATAATATCCTTGAGATGGAATGACACAATAGAAGCTGATAGTCTAACTATACACCAAATTGACAATATTACTGTAGATACTACTAATCTTAGTAATAATACTGTTGATAATAATATTGTCTTTATTATAGTAAATCCTAGGGAATTATATAGTAGGGGATTCAGCTGTCTAACCCTCGGTTGACACCTCTTCACTGAAATGTTAGCCGTTGCCATTGAATCACCCTTCCTCGTCTTGGCAGCAATGGTCTTCCCCATCCTGGCTAGGATTCCATCATTGGACGTCCTCAAGGCTTAAAATGGAAAGAGTAGAAAAATGTGTCCCTAACGTTTTCCTCTTGATCCAAGCGAACCAACCATATTTGGCTAGTGACCTGCTTAGGTAATGGGATTTATTACCCATTATGGCAGGTCACTTCACTAACTGATTGATTCGCTAGTTGCAGGTGGCATCACTCGCTTCACAACTCAATATTCATTCCCAATCAGTTGGTGATGAAACCTGACCGATCCCAATTGGTACACCTGATAGTAAATCACTAACAGATGCCCCTATTTCGTTGGCCACTCTGCCTGATAAGATCTTAGGTATTCATCTGGATCAATCCCCGATGGATATGACCAGGTGAATATCCCAAAATCCCCCAAACATATTCCCTCCAAAACTTGGGCTAACTGATTTCCAATTCACTTCGCCTTAGGGAATTTTCCTTTAGCAACACCAGGTAATCTAGCAGGCTGGGAATATGGGCAAAAATCCCAACAGGGGGTTAGCATGGCGATTCCAGTAGAGAAAATTGCCCAGGAGTATCCTCATGTTGGTGCTGGTATTATCACTTTCTGTATAACTGAAAGCCCTTAGATGTTCATGTAATAAACACTAACAGTTCCTCTCATTTAGAGTGTACATACTGTGTTATCTTTATGTAAAATACCAAAAAATGGGCGATTAATAATACTGGCGCTACTGTAAATATTATACCCATTAAGCTTATGGCTAAGCTTTTGCTGAAGCCTGATGTGGAACGCCGAGTAGTGTACAGGACTGAGGGGGCACAGAGTACTGTGTCAGAAGGCGCTTATAGTGTGCTGCCTCTGAGGTTTGGTTTGTTTTGGTAGGGGCATCTGCTCTGGTGTTGGTTCTGCCTAATAACCACTATGACATGTTGAGCAGGGCTGCATTTATGCAGCGCTTTGGAAAGTGATTGATATGGCGGAAGGAACCTTTAATATTATGGGCCAATGGATCCCCATCTATTTTACTTCCAATGGAGTCCTGGAAGACCCAATCTTCTCCATACAAATTAATCTCGCATATAGCGATGGGGTGATTCCTGTCAGATATTGGAAGATGAAGCAGAGGACCCAAGCTCTTCCTAACAAAATTTATGAGTACAATGGTATCCTGCTCTGGGCTGTGAGTACTTTAGTATCCCTTCTGGGCATCAGGTTATCATTAAGAATGGGGCTAAAATAGACATCCCTGAATGACTCTATGTGAAAATTATAGGGCCCCACCAGCAATCACGGCTAGAACTCCATGTGGTTCCTGGGCTCCTGCTACCAGGGCAGGGGAAAGTGAAGGTGTTGATAGTGAACCTGCAGAAGGAGTCTATAAAGGTTTAAAGGCACCAAGTTGGGGCTTACTTATACTTGGCCCCTATTGACAAGGGTTACCATATTCACAACTGCAGTTCATGGGAGGACCTCGGCTTACTAGTAAAATTCCCATTTGGTGTAATGATAATAGTACAATGGGAAGCTCTGGCTGGGTTGCCAAAGGAACAGAAAAATAGGGTGATGGCCCAATTTGAAAATACTGAGATTCTTATGATTCCATTGACCATGATTTGGGGTGCGCCTGAGAATTGGTGCATCAGTAGACACTGGAGACCATCCTTCCATTCAGTCATGGCCCAACCAGTGCTCCAAGTCTGCAGAGAAAGTGATCTCCGATGATGTAGACAAATTGATTAACGCATGGGATGTTCAAGCTATCCAAGAGTTTGTGATCATTGTTGGTGTCTATTGTTAAGAAAAAAGATGGCACAAAATGGGTGGTCATTAACTACTGGAAACTTAATAGCTTAATGAAGGACTCCTATCCTCTCCCATGGATTGAAGACGTTTTAGATTGGCTGGGAGGCGCTAGCTACTTCTCTGCCATGGGCTTGATATCAGGGTACTGGCATATTGAGTTGCCAGTGCTGGAACGAGAGAAATGCGCTATAATCACCTTAAAGGGGTTGTATCAGCCTCTTCAAATGCATCAGGATTTGTGCAACGCCCCAACTACGTTCCAGCGTTCTATGGATACAATCTTGGGTAACTTGAAGCTGTCCTGCATTCTAGTCTACCTCCATGATATCAACATGTTTTTGCGGACATTCACAGAGCATATTGACCACTTAGAACAAGTGTTCCACCGACTTGCTGATGCTAATATTAAGATCAAGCCTCGTAAGTGTCATTTTTTCAAGCAACAATTTAAATACCTTAGGTTTGTGGTAGACTCAAAAGGGCTTAAACCTCAACTGGTGAAGGTGGAAGCTATAACTAAGATGGCTTGGCAAGCCAACAAGCAAGATACCCAAGTGTTTTTGGTTATGGTTGGATACTACTAGCAGTTCATTACTAACTTCAGTTGTATTGGGGCACCGCTCTTTAAGTTGTTAAGAAAATTCCACCTTCAACTGGGATGAACGATGTCAAAACGCTTTTAATGTCTTGCAGACCGTGTTAGCAAGCGCGCCAGTGTTGCAATATCCTAATTTTAAAAAGGAATTTATACTGTAAACATATGCATCACTTTTCGCTGTAGGGGAAGTATAACCCAGAATGATGATGATAATGTAGAGCACCCTGTCGCCTTTTGCAGCCAAAATTTAAACTGTCATGAATGAAATTACACCATGACCAAGAAGGAGTGCTTAGAAGTGATATATGCATATAAACAGTTCCGGGCATACCTCCATGTGGTGAATTTCAAAGTGGTCATAGATCATGCCTTCTTGTATTGGCTGCAGAATCTTTGTGAACCTGGAGGACGGCTTGCGCGATGGACCTTGAAGCTCTAAGCATATGACTTTGAATTAGTACACCAGAAGGGGAAAATATCAAAATGCATACTGTCTTTCATAGTTACCAATGGTCGCCATTACGGTGGATTTAGCTAACATCATTTATGAGAAGATGGTGGGAAAAATCATGAAAACCCACCACTTGTGATCAAGGTGCTAGATAGGCTTAGATGTGATACCTTTTTGCGCAATGAGGAACTATATGAACGGATTTGAGAATTGACACTGAGCCTCTCAAAACCCTCCGCCAGGCCAACAATTATCATGGATGCACATAGGGCGGTAGGGCATGGAGAATTTGAAAAAAAAACATTGGAGTTCTTGCGACCTCGCTACTAATTGGAGAGCATGCATTATGATGTGCTGGAGACGGTTGGTTGCTGACATCAGTGACAAGTGGAGAAACCATTCCATAAGAAGACCACCTACTAGCTGGTTAAGCCCCATTTCGCACGGCATACTGTTTCTCTGGATGTGGTGGGACCTCTACCAACTGGCATGAACCACTCCAAGTATACAATAGTAGCCATTGATTATTTGACAAGATGGGTTGAAGCAAGGACTATTAATGATTTAGGGGCTGTCATTACCACCAAGTCCATAATGGAGTGTGTTATGCAGCAACGTGGCTTTCCACAATTTATCCTCACAGACAACGGAACCAATTTTACATCACATATACTGTTCAAGTTGAATGAACTAATGGCAATCCGTGGAGACTTGACTACCCCATACCACCCTGAATCTAATGGAATGGTGGAACAGGTCAACGGAACCTTGGTGAACATTTTTTGCAAACTGGCAAAGAATTAGCCCTCTGAATGGAGTACCCTCTTATCCACCGCCATCTTTGCATATAATATTAGCTACCACTCGTCAACTGGCAAGAGTCCTTTTCAATTGCTCTATTAAAGACATCCAGCCTTGCCCGCTCTGCTTTACTACTGTGTTGAGGATACTGGCGGCGTTGAACTGCAGCGTTATTAGACCAATTTAATGGATATGCTGATAAAACTACAAATGGAAGTGTATTCTACCAGCTTAGCAAAGAAGATAACAATAAGGTGGCCGACCAAAGTAGGACTAGTGGACT
>JAKSZP010005983.1:0-37285 GCA_022478985.1 Massospora cicadina | reverse complement strand
CTAAATTCAGACTTTTATTCCCCATTCCTGCCCAAAAATATGTCCTCAAGCCACCGTTACCCCTTTCCTGAGTGACCATCAGCTAGCTGAGGCTGCGGTGGCTTCACCCAAAAGTTGCCATCTCTGCAAGGCTGTGGCATTCTCTGTTGAATTTAAAAAAGGGCTGCACGACACCACGTTCCACCCTGATTTCCCTGCTGTTGCAGAAGAGTAAATCAACTGACTTAGAGAAGATGCCCTAACCGCTGTCAAGCATGTCACTGAATTTAAAGATTTTTCCCCATCCACATGCATCACAAGAGCCAACATTGCAAAATTTTCCCATCTTCTTAACGCCAGGATCCAAGCTGAACACTAGTTTACTGAACTTGCAAAGGCTATTCTCCAGGCCCAAATTGTCAATGACGACCTCAACAATTATATATTTCACCTCGACCCTCATCCTGTGGATGTCCCAACCCTTTTGCTCTCAGCATCAATCCGCCTCTTCAGTGTTAAGGCCAAAATCAACGAGCCGCCTGATCCCCCTCCCCCTCCGCCATGGTGGGATAAGTGGCTTGCCGTTGTACCACCTGGTAGGTTATTTTTTCGTTTTTTGTGTGTCTTGCTGCTTGTTCCAGGCGGTTAAATCATATTTTGGTTTGTTTCATTGGAATTTCTGTTTCAGTAATGTCCATCCCCTGGTCGGCATACATTAAATAAATTATATAATTAAGTCCAGTCAAAGATGGTGTTCTTCAACAACTAAAATAGTGGTGCCCCAATACAACTTGAATTAGGAACGAACAACTGGTAGCAACCACCCATCCCCAAAAACACCTGCATATCTCGCTTTTTACTGGGTCAAGTCATCTTATGTTTAGCTTCCACCTTACCCAGCTGCGGATTAAGCCCTTTTAAGCAACAGAAAACCCGAGGTACTCCAATTGCTCCTTGGAAAAATGGCACTTTTGAAGCTGATTTAGATGTTGGCATCAGCAAGTCAGCGGAACACTTGTTCTAAGTGATTAAGATGCTTTGTGAACGTTCAAGATAACACATTAATATCATTGAGGTAAATTAGGACACAGGACAGCTTCAAGTCACTAAGATTCTGCCCATAGCCCACTGGAACATAGCTGGGGCGTTACAAAACCTTTAGGGGAATATGCGTGGGTTGGAATAACCCCTTTGAAGTGATTGTAGTGCATTTTCCCCTTCTGCCACCAGCAACTCAATCTGCCAGTACCTGATATCAAGTTCATGGTATAAGTAATGGACAGTAACCACTCTGTTTGAATTATAAGCATTTCTCAGTCCACTCAAAAAAAGGGGCGGAGGCAGGTACCTGTGCCTCTCTCCACCCAGGGTGATATGGCCCATGTGGTGGATAAGAGGAGGTTTACAGCGTACCCCCTGAGAGTTGCAGTGCCTCTCCCAGCCTTACTCTCTGCTGTGCTGGTGAAAAACATATGGAGGGTGTTAAAACTCTGGTGGTATTTTAGAGATACGCCAAAGGAGTTTTACGTAGGGTTCAGCCCTTTTGAGCAATAGAACTCAAGATATGATGATCGTCGCCCTCAAAAAAGGTAATAAACTTTTTAAATATAGAGCTGTTGCTCCGAAAACACTCTCTTAATTTAATTAATAAAATACAGCAGATCATCGCTGTTCCGCCTAATCTAAACTATTAACAACCTCCTATATCAATCGTTTCATCTCGCCTATATCTCAGCAACTTTAAATGATACTATTTCCTCAGATTAGTAAATTCAGTTTGCCATAACAAATCGGTTCCAGCAGTTCTTCATTCATTAAATTCTCAATCACCTAATTTGAGGCGATTTACCAGCTATTTATTGTGCATCAATATCTCCTAATCACTTCATATGTAAGCAATCCAATAACCATCTGTTATAATTCAAAATTTCTCATCTCAAGGCGCTCTAAAATCGAAACTCATACACGAGATTGGTGGATTCTACCCATTCTGCTGCACCAACTTAGGGCTTATTATCCAATCATATCAGAATTGCAACATACCCCCCCTTGACTGGATGATAAGGCTCCTATTGATTATATGCCCAGAGGAACTTTGTAAGCACTTGGTTGATGATCCAACCTCTCACAGGGTCTCTGATAGTATATGCATCCATACCTGTCTTCTCATTAACTTTGAACGGGCCAAATCATATACTGGCCAACTTGTGATTCCGCCCAAATCCGTGTTGATAATGGAATAGAACAGTTAAAATCCTGGGTTCTTCACCAATAAATAGTTCCCAGGATGGTTTACTGTACAGAATCAATGTTGTGCAATCCTTCATGTTGTCTGATAATATATATTCAATTAATAATAGTTTGAAGACTATTATCTGTAGTTGAATAGATTGCTAGTGTTAGGTCCAACGCTTGATCAGAGATCTCGAAATACTTAAGATGTCCTCAATAGGGATTCATTCCCTTATTCACCTAACTTGATCCATGCTCAGATCCTCGTTTAAGGCCTCTCACTGGTGAACCACACAGTAAGCAGCTATTCCCATCTCAGCTCAGTTTCTCGTCTCTTGATCCTTGATCCTTACTCTTTATCCTAAAGATTCTCCAATTAAAGCACACAGCATTAATTTCCTTGAAGATGAATAGAACTAGATGTGAATTCTGGTAAAGCATATCATACTAATTACTGTTTTTCTGTTTTTTATTAAGTTAATTCTGAAGGGAATTTATAGTGAGAATTTGATGCTTTCCCTCAATAGGCACCTCAATGATGAAATGGCAGCCATTGCCATTGAGTTACCCTTTGTCATCTTATCAGCGATGGTCTTCCCCATCCTGGCTAGGATTCCATCATCAGACATCCTTGTAACCTAAAAAATAGAAAGAGAGGGAAAACGTGTTCCTAACTTTTTCCTCTTGATCCCAGCGAACCAACCATATTTGAAAAGTGCCTGCTTCGGTAATGGGACTTGTAAACATCAAGGTAAGTCACAAACCAACTGATCAATTTTCTAGTTTCAGGCAGCATCACTCGCCTCACAACTTGATTCTTAAATTCTCAATTGTTTGGTGATGAAACCCAATAAATCCCAATTGGTACACCTGATAGTTAAACATCAATCAACTATCAGATGCCCCAATTTTTTCAGCAACGCTGCTCAATGAGATACCAAGTATTTACCCAGATTGCCAACGGATTTGAACCAGAAGAGTTACCTAAAATACTCTGACATTATTAACCCAAAATCGGGTTTAACTGATATCCAATTCACTTCACTATAAGGAATTATCCCCTAGCGACCCCTGGTAATATAGACGGCTGAGAATGTGAGAAAAAGCCTAAAAAACCCCTCTTACATAGATTGTTAGCGAGAAAAAGATCAGGACAGGAGAATACCGCTTTGGATAGTAGGTTAAATACTTCTTTAATTCAAGAATAGTACAGTTGATTGGTACTTTACAATGCATGGAATGACTTTCAGCATGCGGCTTCCTTCCTCTTACTTCTCACTACCACCTACTCAGAGTATGGTTCCCACAATTTTCTGTCATGCCAGGATGATTGATTTACTCATGATGATATTAATTCTGGGATCCGGTTTTCCCCCATCATGGCATATGACTCACTGTCATATTCAGGATTCTTGGTCTGGAGTCATTGATTTCCAGATTTTTCTCCTTGTCCTCAACAGGAGATTTTTGCCATCGATGTTTATTTCATGGAGCAATTAAGAATGCTCATTTATATTTGCCCTTGTTATTTTCTTGTAATAACCTCTTGCTCATATCATTCTTAATTCTTATCTGGAGAGCTTATCTCATTAATTTTGAGATTAATTTCCCTAATATTAGAGCTTAATTGATTCCAGATTGCTGAATGTCAATTATTATATAAGTCTGACATCCTCTCTCTTGTCCAGCTTATATGTCGAATTCAAAGTCTCAGTACCAACAACTGCTTGATAGCATTTCTAATAAAGACCTTTGGCTCTTACAGCTGATGAGTCGATCTGCACACTCAAACCCCTTATATGGTCCTCTTAGGACTCATACCCCCAGCCAAGTACCTGTGGCCATTCCTTCCATGGAATTACCAGAAATGGTATCCAAACCTGAAAAAACCAGGTTAGCAATTGTCTAAAACGACTTGCTACCAATCCTTCCTCTGTCATCAATTCCTGAGTTAAATTTTAAAACTCTCCTAGATTCAGCTTCATTTGCAGATTCTCCTAGCATCATCAATGAACCTCCTAAAGCAATGCCCTCCACTCTCAATCAATCATAATTTGCCAGATTGAACTTGCTTCAGGAGTTCCTTTTTAACTCATCCAGTATTAAAAGCCAGCTGTTTTGTCAAATGAACTAGCCATCAGAAAAAGCAAACTTTTTTAACTCCCCTATGCAGAACTGAGGACCTTATTAAGCAAACTTTATCCATAGCTCAGAATCCCTCCAATCTTAAAAACATTCTAGATCAAGATGTTGCAGCCTATGCGCTTCTCTTTGCCATCCAAGTTCTTTGAAGTTGGGCCATGAAGCTTCCAGCCTCTCCAAGCTTCCATTGCTCATTCTGCTTTCGCTTTCAAAAGCTCATAGTCGTCATTTTCAGGATGCTATTTTCTCTGCACAACTATCTCATTTCTGGCGCATCACATTGGTATCTTCCTCAGATAGTTTTAATAGGGGGCATGATTTGACAACCCCCGCCTATTATCCCTTACTTGATGCCAGAAGATATTTCCAATTTACTTGACAAAGCCTGTCATCAAGCGCATAAGAACAATCTTCCAGCTCCAATGTCAGATCAGGATTACTCAGGTTTATTTACCAACTGCCTCTTCTTGTTCTATTGCTTCCTTCACAGATCTGGGGTATTGCATTTAAAAAGTACCAATATTTCCATTTCTCTTTGCCTAGTTGCATTCTTACAGGGATCTGCCTCTGCTCAGCAAACTTGGCTTAAGGTAGGTCTAGCCCTTGATAGCGTCCAATCTCACATAGATTTCAACGGTTTGTTTACTCCTACTGTAATCCCTCCTCCCTCCCCTCAAGAATTGACATTGGTGGAATCATCCCCAAGTTGAGGATAACTAAAAAAATATAAAAATTTATCATTTTTTGTGTGTTTTTTATAATTTTATTGAGTAAATTTATCAATCCTTTATTATTCTTCTTTTTTTATGGACATGACCTTTTCTTAGTTCAACAATCCATAATTTCTATTTTATTCCCCCAAATGGTTTCTAGGTATAAATATACCTACCTGTTTTCTATGGTTCAGAGGTCTTATCTTTTAAGAACTAATCATCTAGTTTGGTTCAGTGGTCCTTTTTTGAGTTTAAATAATCAGGACATAACCATATTAAGTTCAACTGTCCTTAAAGAACAGTTTTTTACTTTTTCTTTATTGATCCATTGCTTTAAATACTTAGCATGGACTCCATTTACTATCCTACCATCCAAGAGTTTTTTGATGGAATAGGTATTCATTGCCATCTTGGCAATAACCTTGAATGGGCCTGACCACAATGCATCCAACTTTTTTCTTCTCCTGAAACCATGCATATCACAATAGGCAACCCTTATACCTATTTGGTATTCTGATAAGGCTTGTCACTTCTTATAATCTGTCATTTTTACTCAGATCCTTTTCTATAAGCTTGTATTGAATGCTTGTGATTGCATTTTGATCAGGATATCTGACAATCAGTTCAGGTAATGCTCATGCACTCTTCACAATGTTGGTTCCACCACTAAATATGAAATTGGCAGCAATGTGGCCTTCCTTCTGTATAACAATTCAAATAACATTTTTCTCATCGCCGTATGATATATAATTATTTAGGCCAATATCTCTAAACTAAGGTACGTTCCCCACTTGAAAGTTCTCTCTGCAACCAGCTTCCTCATTGTTGAAGCCAGCGTTAGATTAACCTGTTCTACCAGTCTGTTTATCTCCAGACAGTATGGTACATGCATGACTCCACTGATCACCATTATTTATTTCAGTTTTCAGGATCACATGAAACGTGAAAGTCATTCCATTATCACTCATAAAGACCTGCGGGCATCCATATCAGTATACTACCTGATCTAGGCTAAACTTTGCAGTGCTTGTAGCGTCTACTTTCACCAGGGCCTTTGTCTCAACCCATCTCGTCAGAAGGTCAATTGTAACTATAATGTATTTAACTCCCCCTGTGCTCAATGTCAGTGGTCCCATCACATCAATGGACACCATATACCAAGCAAATCCGGGTGGACCAGTTTGTATCCAATTTGTGTTCTAGTGCGGCTTATGCAACTGGAAATCTACACAACAAATCAGATAGTCCGCAACATTATAGTTGATATACTCCCAGTAATGAGACTGGCAAAAATGATCTGTCATATTCCTAAGGCCTCCATACCTGACAACCTTATGAGTGGCTTGAGCAATAGCCACTAATTTCGATGGCTTTGAAATAGTAATCGCTTTCCATCTCTGAAATTTTTGAATTACACTTCCAGAAAGACAGGTTTTCTCAGGAAGTTACTTAGATGGATTCTCCAAAAGCGATATCTTAAGCAAAAACAGCTTATAGTCAACTTAATTTTTATTATTGGAAGAATTGATTATTTATAGGTCTCAAATTGGCTCAGAATCTATATGAGCTAATTAAATTGCTGAGCAATTGAATCTTCTATCCCTTGATCAGGATGAGACTGATTGTTCTTGATTACCTTGATGAATTTAGATAAATTATGCTCTCCTTCTAATAGTGCTGGGGGATTAGTTGGATTAAAATATTTCAAAATGAGAGAATTTGGTGAAAACCCAACACTTCACCCCTCAAGATTCGATCATGGAGGAGGAAAATTTTTTAAAAAATCTGGGGTGGATATGATTTATCATGATACCAGTATCAACATGGACAACCATTTACTATAATCCTGTTTGAAATATAACTCGATAAGGACCAGACCAATTGGATCCTAATTTCTCAGTTTGCCCACCAGGCTGAGAGTGATAATACATAGTGTAATCCTCAATCTGATACTCATGTAAGGCGGGTTTATGTTAATTGATTCTTTGGGTCCCCTTTTGAGTGGTTACTTCAATCAATTTTATGGCTAGAGCTTGAAGACAAATAATCTCATCATCCAGATTTTCCAAATTTAAATCAAAGTTTTCTGGTATTTTTTTTCAAGTATTGCCTGAACACTAGAAGGGGCTGAGGGATCTCTCCCATATATGCATTTAAAAGGCAACATCTTGATAATTTAATTATAGCTTATTTGATATATAAACAAGGCACTAGGCAAAATAAAAGTTCCACTGAGATGGGTCAGTGAAAGACATCTTCCTTAAAATTGAGACTATAGTTTTATTGACTTGTTTGATAGCCCTGTTCATGGATGGATTGTATGGCATAACAAATCGTTGGGTAGTATTAAAATAATTTAGATAGTTACTGCAAAAGTGCGAGGTAAAATTAGTTTCATTATCTGACATAAGGACCTTGGGACACCCATGTTGAGAGATGACGTGCTGGTAAAGGTATAGCGCAGTTGTCTTAGCAGAGGGGGTGGCAATGGAAATGGCCTCAACCCATTTAGTTAAGTGGTTAACTTCCATAATAATGTACTGATGTCCATGCAATCCCAGAGGAAAAGGGCCTACAACATCAATTCTTAACACTTCAGACGCTTTAGTTGGGGGAATAACTTGATGTTGATATGTAGGATTGGTCGCTCTATTATTTTACGGTTGAGACATGAGTTAAAGGTCTCTCAAATGAAGTTATGTTATTCCAATAATATCGGGTTATCAACCATTCTTGGTTTTTCTTTAACCCACTATGACCTACTTGTTCATGTCCTTCCATAACAGCTTGAAATCTTGAGTTTGAGTGCAAAAAGGGTAACCGCTTGGATTTGACCTTTTTATACAAAGCTCCTTCTTAATCATAGTATCTTTGTAATATATTTTAGGAAGGCCCAGTCTTCTTCAGATTCTTGATCCCAAAACTCAGGCCGTCCAATGAGATTATATAGGCGTTCTTACTTATCCAAATCCAAGGTCAGTATAGGCAGTCAGGACAAACCATCAGCATTTTGATGTTGAGCACCCAAATGATGCAAAATGGAAAAATCATAATTTTGCAGTTTTAAATCCCACCAAGCCAATCTCCCGTCAGGATCCTTCATCTTTGAAACAAACCTAAAGAAGAATGGTCGGTAATAACAGTAAAATGATTACCATATAGGAAAGGAAGTGCTTAATTGCTAGAATAACAGCCAAACACTCTCGCTCAGTTACACTTTAGTTTTGCTCAGCTTTGGACAAAGTTTTGCTATAAAACATGATGGGATGATCATTCTGCTCTTCGTCACAAAGGGATTAAATAGCCCCAATAGTGACATTACTTACATTGATATGTAAGAAAAAAAGGCTTATTGAATAGAGTATTAATTAAAACAGGCGCCTTAGTCAAGGCAGTTCGCAGAGAATTGAACAACTGTTTCAGAGTTGAACTCCACTCAAATAGAACCCCTTTTTGTAGCAGATGGAATAACGGTTCAGCAATATCAGCAAACTTGGGTATAAGTTGCAGATAATACGCAACTATACCAAAATAGACTTGTATATCCACAAAAGAGGTTGGAAGGGGCATTTATTGTATAGCTTGAATTTTATCTGAGAGGGGTCAAATCCCTTTAGCTGATACCTGGTATCCTAAAAAAATCCATTTCATTTTGAAAAAAGTAACATTTTGAAGGTTTGAACTTTATGGAGGAATTCCAAATTCACGGAGAACTTCTTTTAGATGGCCCAAATGTTCAGTAAATGTTTTTAGAAACATGTAATATCATCCAGATATACCAGAACACAGGTGAGCTTTAAGTCCCGTAACATACCAACATGGCCCTTTGGAAAGTTTCTGGGGTGTTGCTAAATCCTTGTAGCATAAGGGTTGGTTCATATAAACCTATAATGGATATTAGGGCACACTTAGGTCGTTCTTCCAGGGATAACTCAATTTGCCAGTATCCACTGGCTAAGTCCATCGCAGAAAAATAAGTCAAGCCAGCCAACAACCAAAGGGAATCATCAATCTGAGGTAAAGGATATCTATCTCATCGAGTATTAGCGTTCAATCTATGATAATCTATAACCACTTGATGGGAACCATTCTTTTTCTTAACCAGTAGCAACGGGATGCCAAGGACTGTTGGAGGGTTTTAAAAACCAACTTCCAATAGTTGATGCAATTCTTTGGAACCTGGGCTTCCTCCACTTTTGACTTATGATAGGGCTTGGCATGAATAGGAAGTTGATCACCAGTTTCAACTGAGTGCATTACTCCTTTCATTTTAGCAAGGTTGTAAGTATGCTTAGCAAAAATATTGGAGTATTCTTTTAATAATTCAAGTACATGTTTTTCCTGTTCATTAATGAGGTGTTTCCAATTGCAGGACCCACAGCAAAAATTACTGATCACTTTTCAGCCCAAAGTCTTGTAATCTTCCAAAAGGTTTAACATCATAGATTTAGGATAAAGATAATAACTAGACATAGGCAATTGGATGTTTTTGATCTACTGTTTTCAGATTATTGGTAAGGTTTTACAATAAAACAGATAATGATCCGAAATAAGAATGATTCAATACTCCAGGACAAGGCACTAGTTCTTTAGCAGAAGGGTTGAAAATGCCTTGGACTTGTAACAAATTTACTTTGGGAATAGAAAAATGTAAAAAAGTATTAACAATTACCTGCAATTTTGGCGGGATGACTAAATGCTTGGGGAGAAAATAGGCATCCCCTCTTTGATATCCGCTGATGTAGGGGGTAATTATACTCAAGGGTCTCCAACATGGTATTGTATGTAATAAAACCTTTTAGACCCCTCCACTAGACATAAATGAAGTCTGATATGAGCATGTTTGGATAAAAGTAATGGAACTCTATACCCCAAAAAGGAAAAAAGAAGAGTTGGGGTAAATAATAATCCTTCAAAATCCGGCAAAAATTGAGTCCCCAAGAGTAGATCATAACTCAAATTATCTAGGATGATAGCAGTGATTGTATATATTTAACTTCCTAATTTTTGGAAGAAGTGACGAAAAGGCTCCAATTGACTGAGTACTCTGAGGTCCTGCATTATCATATATTTTGTAATGGGAAATATTGGGCGTTAGCTAGATCCACTTGATAAATTTTGAAGAGACAACATTTCCCTGGGGATCCAGTGTCAATGATAGCTTTGGCACTATTTGATTTACTCAAAAGTCAATATGTGTGATGGTACTTCCAAACTGAGAGGATAAAGCCAACAAGGAGGGCAAGGAATAAGAGGAATGTTCATCTTTTATATACTCTACAGGGCTTTTATGTTCCAGTTGCATACTCATATCATTATCAAGGTGGAGAATCATAATGGTTTATCTCTTTTCTTTTTTTATCAGCTTCTTTCTTATAACAGCGGTCCTCAGAATGAAAATATTGGTGACAGTAATTACACTGAATCGCTCTAGCATTCTCAGGCACAGTGTATACTCTAGGGCGACTAGGTCTTGGAGAATTGTAAACTCGGGGTTTTTCAGAAAACTGAGAAGGCATTTTTAACAAGGCCTCTTTGATGTCTAAAATTCTTCTGAAATTCTTTTTTACGCTGATAAGGTAAACTTGCATATGAGTCTTATAAGTAAAAGCAGATATTACTGCAGTAATTGCATCATCAAAATTTAACTGACCAAACGCTACCAAAGTCTGGGCTTCCTGATAGAACTGATGAGCAAAATCTTTGATTGATTCATTTTGATAGGGCTGTATACCCATAAAAGCCTGATTCTAAAAGGATAAGGTTTGCTCACTCCCATATTCTTTGTTTAACGCTTCTATGACTTAAGACCAAGCAGAGCAAGTCATCAAGTGAGGTACCATGATATCCTGAGCCAATCAAGTAAGGCAATTAGGCAAGTAGTTCATCTTTTGGTGATCTGTGGCCTCACTTAGAGCCTTTTCATATAGATAGAGGAAGGAGATAATGCTGCCTTCCCCAGGAGAGTATTTATCTTCAAATACTAGTTTAAAACTCATTGGAGCTTTGGCGGTCAAGACATGCATTCCAGGGTGTTCCAATTGAGTAAAGACATATGAGTTAGAGTCCAAAGCTTGGGAAGAAAATTCGAGGACAAGGTCTAACTGTCTCAGAACAAATTTCACTAACCATTCGATTCAGATCAGCATGACCCACTTCCTAATCCAACCAGCGAGATAGCTCATAAATTTGCCCCTGCTGTGCATTGCACTTAAGTTCCAGTTATAATTTTCGCTTGGAGCATATCTCCTTTTGATTTGTAAGCTTGTAGCAGGATGTCGGTGTCCTTTGCCCATTTACCCAGATTACTCAATTCATTGGATAAAGACTGAAGTGACAAGAGGGGGTTGATCGGTACCCCATTGGGGGTTAAGTTACACTTTTTGGCCACTTTATAAAATTGCTCACATAAGCGGTCCATCATTATCAATTGAGAGTCAATTTGTTGAAGGGATCCTGAATGCCCATCAGTACCCAGGGGTCCCTGAGGTCTATCCGTGATTGGTGGTCTGTGGGGCCCTTCAATCCCTGGGGGTCCACAAGGTCCATCAATGCTGGGAGGTCCATGTGGTCCTTCACCCCCAGGTGGGCTATGATGTCCTTCAACCCCAGGAGGACCCATAGTTCCAGAGGTGTTTTCTACTTTGTTGACATGAATTTAAATTCTGGAGTACAATTGCTCCAATTGGGAGAGTCAGTTTTTGATTTCCTCTTCCATTGATTTACTATGCTCAGAGAGTTGAAAAAATACCATCTCTCCATTCTCTCTGAATTTCCTGGACTTGCTTTAGGAACTGTAAATAAACAAAACCAGACATCCCATGGTCAAGCTGAATAAGCAGGTAATTTACTTTAATGAGAAGGGTCCAATTATTAACGATGGCAACGTGGTTATCTCTGCTAAACTTGGAAGTGGACTTTAAAAACTCAGTAACATATTTATTGAGGACTGGAGTCATTCTAGTAAATTAAGCATCTCTTGATGATGCATTCCCACTGCTGGTGATAAATAGTATAAGATAGGGTGTATAAGCTTATGCAAGTATTGCTCAGTGCCAATTACTGGTATTTGGGAGGTTTGCAACACTTTCAGCAAGATAGAGGGTACATCATTAGATCAAGATCAAGTGGAACAGATCCCAAGAATTAGAGCCCCCTCAAGCATTTGATTAATAATTTTTCATAAATCTTAGGGCTTTATTTGAAGTTTATGGTAAAGCATAAGTCAGGACTGTAAATCTCCAAGTTGGCGCAGAATTTCAACATTGAGAGTACTCTTGAGATTTTGGCTCTAGTTGAACGGACCCATCATAATATACTGCCTTTCTAATGATCTTGAGCTTCTTCAGGAAAAATGAGAATCCATGGTAATGATTGATGTTTTCACTGATGTGTAACTCAGAGTGCCCCTGTAGTGAGCACCACTCTAGAAGTTTTATAATTACACTTCTAATTTGGCAGGTTTTCTCTCAAATTTACTTATATGGATTCTCCAAAAAGTGATAAATTAGGCAAAAGAGGTTATAATTTGACCTAATTCCTATTATCAGAAGGATTGAATATTTATAGGTCTCAAAATGGCTCAGGATCTATCTGAGCTAATCAATCACTGAGCAATCAAATCTTCTATCCCTTTATTGGGATGAGACTGATCCTTCTTTTTAACCTTGATAAATTTAGATATACTATGTTCTCCTTCCAATAGTGCTGGGGGATTCGTTAAAGTAGAATATTCTGAAATGAGAGAATTCAGCAAAATTCCAACACCATTGATTGTCTTGAAAACTTGTCCATCCATAGTCTCAGTGTTTTCCAACACTTTTCAAAGTGCACCTTGGATTTCTCGGGTTGATCCCCAATTTCTCCATTGACCATTCTCTGGAATAGCTCATCAGCTTGCTGGTATACCAACTGGACCATTTGTACCTGTGATAAGCATTCCTCATTCTGATGAGAAGCTCCATCTCAGTGGACTAGCTCTTAATTATAAACCTTTTGCTTTAGTTTCCATTGGGCCACTCACCCTTCAAGTTCTCTTAATTTGTGTAGCCACCGTAACAAGGAGTGGTCTATCACCCCTTTGAAGTGCATTCCATGGATAAACACCCTAAACTGTTTACAGGCGTAAATGACTGCACCGCATTCACGCTCAATCATATTGTAATTTTTCTCAGTGGCTGAGAGTGTCTGGCTCACATATGCCACCAGATCTTCATCCTCAAGTTCATCTACTAAAATCAGTAAGAACTGATCGCCATTACTAAAGCATCAGTTTGTATTATAAATTCTCAATCAAATTTTGATATATCAAAATTGGAGAATCTAGTAAATACTGACGTATTTCATCGAAGGAACTCTGGGCATATTCACTCCAAATGAATCCTTTTTTCATATTCTTCAGTAAATGGAAGAAGGGCTCGGCAATTTTTGCAAAAACCCAAATGAATCTTCTATAGTATCTGATCATTCTAAGGAGCACTTAGATATTTTTGACGCTCTTTGGTACAGCCATTTGCTCTATGGCTTCAATTTTTGGTCTTGTGGCTGTAGTCCATTAGAGTTAATTATGAATCCCAGCTAATTTAACTCTTTCTTGAAGAAGTGACACTTCCTCAGCTTGATATTTAGATTGGCCTCAAATAGTCACTTAAAAAATTCATCAAGTGGTGCAAATGGTCAGTAAATGTCTTACAAACACATTTATATCCTCCAAGTGCACCAGGAAGCATGACAACTTCAGGTCATTTAAGATATCATATGGCTCTCTGGAACGCCGCAGGAGCATTACATAGACCCTGAGTCACCCTTGTCGGTTGATAAAGCCCCCACATGGTGATAATTGCACATTTCTCTTAGTCTTCTATTGGCAAGTCGATTTGCCAATATCTCAATATTAGATCCATGGTGGAAAAATACTTTGCTTCTCCCAGTTAATCTAGTGCATCATCAATTCTTACTAGTGGGTACAAATCCTTCTTAGTAATCTTCTTCTGCTTCTAATAATCATTCACCACCTGATTAGAGCCATCCTTTTTCTTCCCAATAAGGAAAAGGATCGCCCAGGGATTGGCGACGGAACTAGAAGCCCATGATTCACTAGTTTGCTGATTTATTGCTCCTCTACCACTTTGGCTGCCTTTGACCATCAAATTGGTCTCATTTTTGTTGGCAAATTTACCACATTGTTAACCTTATGATCACATTCTTTGCACATACTAAATTGTGGCCATCCTTGGTTAATGCTGCCTGATGCTTGTCAAATAGCTTAAGCACATCTTCCTGCTGTCTGTCCATCAGATCAGCGAGTTGCTCTTGATTGAACAAAAGATTGATGTTCTCAGCAACCCATGCTGGCAATCTCATCTCATTATAGGTCCAAAAATCATGGAACAATAAAATTGATATTTAATATTCTACATTTTTTACATATTTTTTGCATTTTTATTTTACACTAGGACTTTTAACTTACAATTAGGTTCAGAACTCCTTCTTTTCCCCTTCATCCAAACTGGTTCCTAGGTATACTCTGACCTAATAGTCTTTTATGGTTCAAAAATCGAATTCTCTTAAAACTTTTCTTTCTTGTTGCAAACACTTTTGCAACCTATTCAATTCAAGACAAAATCTAGTTTGATAATCTCACAGAGGAGATTAGTCTGCGCCCATGTCTGGGAGCAGTTGGGCAAGCAAGGCAAGAGGAGCAGGCGGAAGGCCCGCGGCCTCTACGTTCAAAAACGCCCCGGATAATCCAGCAGAATAGAAAAAAATCTCAAAAAACTGGCGGTCACAATTTCCCCAGAGATACTCACGTGGCAAGCACGATGCAACCAGTACATCAACATGCCACACTCCCAGCCAATTTCGTCGGTGGAATTTGGAGTCCGTGTGTATCTTGACATCCAAAAAACGGCCTTATGGGAAAAATTTTGTGAAGATGTACACAAAATTTTCCCGACCGTGGTGTACATTGCACCTCACTCCATGTCGCATGGTTGGCTGGACCTAGGTTTTGAAAAAAAAATAGCAGCAGATGAGGCTGCAGTGGTGCGCGTAGTGGTTGACCTCCCCGAAGGGCAATGGGTTGTCAAAACCAAACGCACCAGATGGACAAAATTAAACCCAATTTTCCTCACATTTGACTTTTTGCCTAGTACGGTAAAACGTGACATTTTGGAGCAACACTTGAAAGATGGTCTCGCCATATTTGGCGAAACACAATCTTTTGAAATGCAACATTTCACGCTGATGCCACACCTGTGCACCGGCAAAGCCATCTCAGTTTTGACCCCAACCGAGGAGATCGTGAAGGACCTAACCCAGATCCCGCACTCCACCTTTATTGATATCACAGGGCATACCACCCACCCATTCCGGGTAACCGTGGACAGCGCGCCCCCCATTTGCACCTATTGTGACGCATTCAGCCATAAGGTGCACGCATGCCCCATCAAGGAGGGCGTCACATTCCAAAAGCACCCCTTGGTGGCCATGGCCAGTGGAGAGGCGCACTACGAACCAACTGCAAGCACCAAGGAGGCTTTCCCGTGGGGAGCACAAGGAGGCTACCTATTGGTAAAGCCCATCTCCCCGCAGGAGTGGAAGAATGCCAAGCAGGCCCATAGGGCCGCAGCCAAGGAAGCGGCCAAGGCCACCACCACCATCCCACACTCACAATGCCAGGAGGACATGGAGACCTTCGCAGTGGAAGCGACTCAGGAATCCATCACCCAATTAGATTGGGAGGCCCATGCCAAGTGAGCCACTCAATCCGAGGATCCAATGGGAGATTCAATCTCACCCAATCACTGCACCCAAGCTCCAATCAAAACTGACTTAGGACCTATCCCAACTAAAAATTTTTTTTGCCCCACTCAATGGTGCACTAAACTTATACGCACCGCAAAAAATTTGTCCGACATCAGGAAAACAAAAAGTGAAGGCCAAAGCCAACGCGACTCTTTCCACAAAAATTAACAAAAACCCTGATAGTGTTGCTGCTAACACCTGCACTGCTGTGAAAGCCCATGGGGACCTTGAAGAGGCTGGTGGGTCCGGGGGCCCACCCCCTCACACCTAAGGTGCGATGGGGGAAACCTTCACTCTAGGGATGCTGAATATCACCAGACTCAAGGCCTCCCCATCCCCGGCTAGGAAACTGATTTTTTAACAACACAATTTACCCGTGGATATCCTGGCCATCCAGGAGTCCCACTGTCCATGAGGTTATAAGGAAGCTTGGAAAACAATGCTCCTCCCATCCCTATTCTTTTGGTCAAAGCACTGTGGGGTGCTAATTCAGAATAATAATTTTTTCAAATTCACATCCTCAGAAACATTCCTAAATGGCTGAGTGCTCGTTGTCACCTTCTCGTGGGCTGACATTGTGCACACATTTGTCAACATCTACGCCCCAAATGGTGCACATGACCGTTGGGAATGTTTCTCATTGGTCAAATCCCTCCCGCTACCCCCCAATTCTTTCCTAGTGGGCGACATGAACTGTTGGCTAACCTCACCAATGGACTGATGGACGCCCTTACCCCATGCCCCACAGGGTCACATAGAACTACGCGTTCTAAAAGTCACCCTTGGGTTAATGGATGCACTGTCGTGACATGCCCCACTGCTTAAAAACATGATGCGTCCCCACGTCCACAATGGCCAATTAAGGTCCATGATTCGCATCACCTTATTCTAACGCTGGCAAAATTCCAACCCCACATCTCCCACTTCAAAACAACAAAAATGGAATTCTCCGACCACCAACTGGTCTCGATAACATACCACTTACCCATCACAGTTAAAAAGGCCCCACATTGAAGCAAAATCTGCCCCCCCCAAGCTCGCGTCGCCAGGATTTTCCACATGGGTGGAAGAGGCAACTTTGGCGAAATTGTTTGTTGCACCATTTTGCGCGGACCCCATTTCCACATGGGCAACTTTCAAAGAGGACACCATCCACCACTATTGCCATCTCTCCTCCAGATGCTTACGAGCCACATTGGCGGTTATCTCGCGCATGCTGCTGGAATTGGCCCACTTGGAGTCCAACATTCCAGCCACAGGATACAGCCCTGCATGGGGGCGGAAGTGGGCGGAGGCAGCCGCCCACCTCAATGCACTTGAAAGGCAACACAAACATCAGTTTTGTGTCCAATACAGGGCCACACCCATCACTAAAGGGGACAAGTGCACCGCATACTTCTTTAAAAAAACTTTTACACCATGCCAGAGCGTGGCCTGCACACAGGTGCGAATATTGGATAATTCCATTGCAGACACACCGGCTGAAGTGGCAATCAAAACACAAAAATATTAATCCGAGTTATACCGAGCCAAACCAATTCAGCCAGCTGAAATGGCAGAATTTCTTGACTGAGCTAATATCCGCACCATTTTCTGATACCCGAAATAATGAATTTAATTACTCCAAACGAATTATGGACCGCCATTCGCGGTTCGCAAACTGAAAATGCCCAGGCCCAGATGGCATTCCATATGAGTTCTACAAAAAATTAATTAAATATATATCCCCATTGCTGCTAGCCTCACTCAACCGAAGCCTGTTGGAAACGCGCCTCCTACCAGGAGGACATGAGGCCTTTACTGTCACACTCTTCAAGAAAGGGTATAAGCTTGACTTAGCCAACTGGCGCCCCATTTCTCTAACAAACACAGACACAAAAATTTTAACAAAAATTATGGCTAACCGTTTAGGGACTGTATCATCTGCCACCATCTCCCCAGAACAATTCAGTTTCATACTCAGAAGGTCGATTTGGGATAACGTGCACTCTGTGGCTAATGTATGTCAGTCCACAGCCTCTGGGGCACTTGTATTCTTGGACCAACAAAAGGCCTATGATAGAGTAAACTGGGAATACCTTAGGGCCTACCTCCATCAATTCCGCCTACCCCCCACTTCATAAACTGGGTGATGCTGCTCACGGAATCTGCGACAATGGCAGTGCGTGGCCAGGCTTCCTAACAGAAGTAGTCCACCCTCTAAGGGGCCTGCGACAAGGGGACCCCCTCAGCCCACTCTTATACAACTTCAGCCTTGACCCACTACTGCGAAATGTGAATGCCCACCTCACTGGGGTCCATGTGCCAGGCCAAACCCCAGTCAAGATGATGGCATTTGCAGACGATTGCGTGGTGGGGGTGTCTAATAACAAAGATGCATGCGCGCTTGAAGCCCTCATCCAGGAATATTCCCAGGTAAGCAACGCGGCACTGAACGCCTCCAAAACTGAAATTATCCTCCTTGGTCGGTTTCAGAACTGCTGGGCCCCAGCAAGTAGTTCCCAACCCGGCCCATCTGCTCGCCCACGTCCACGCCTTACTAACTCAACACACACCGCCCCACTGGTGCTCCCCTTCGTGCCACGTCCTAACATAGGACTGGTACGCCATCTGGGCGTGTGGATGGAGGCAGGCGGATATGCATCAGCAGTAATGGAGTGCCGTATACTGGACAACGTGACGAAGCAAATCGCCTCTCTCAGAGCCCACCCTACTACCCTCACTGGCAGGTTTGCTCTTGCCAACTCTATGCTCCTATCCAAAGTCTGGTTCAGAGCCCACGCCATCCCCTTCTCCCCAAGCTTCTTCAAGTCCCTGTATGCTTTGCTGCAAGGATGGCTTTGGTCAGGCCGCCCTCCACCAGTACGGCTAGAGGTCATGTTTGGCCCTCATCATCAAGGTGGCATGGGCCTGCTTGACTTCAAAGCCCATGCTGCCAAGATCGTGGGCACCTGGATCATGGCTGTCACCGCTCCTACACTCCCATCCCAACAATGGTCCCGCGTGGCCCGCTCCAACTTCTCCCTAGCCTTGGGCCTCAACAATCCATCAAACCTCCACTCCCTGATGAAATACCTTGCATCACACACATTGGCCACAGGTCCTCACGGGACTAAAACCCACTACAAACGAATCCTACTCTCCATGTGAAGCGCAGAGTGGAGAATTCGTATTAGTGGACATAAAACCTGAAGAGGCCGCCCCTCTCCTCAGTTCACACAAGAGGTACAGGGGCTACCCATCCATGATGGCATGATCCCCATTCGACCCCATGTCCTATCCAGGGTGGACTACCTTATTCCACTGAGACCCAAAAGACTATCTGGAAATACGCACACCATCCTCTGTTGCAGCCTCAAGTCCGCTCCCATGTGTGGCGCTGCCTGAGGTGGGTGTATCGTACAGCTGAGAGCTCTAACGCTTTACACTCATCCTGTGTTGTGTGTGGCCAGTATGGAACGCTGTTCCACCGCCTGGAGAAATGCCCCACCTCTAAAGTGATATGGCGCGAAGTCCAACGTCTGCTAGGCCAGGATCAAACGCATCCCTTTAGTCTGTCAAGAGATATGTTTGCTTCATCAATGGCCTCCCCCTTCCACCCTCCCTCCATGCTCTGGTGGTTGCAATCGCCATGTGGACTATCCACACGATTGTCTTAGATGCCATCGCTGGCTCCATCCCTACCCTCCCAGAAGCTGTCCAAAGATTCCAGTCTCATTTGGTGGACCACTTTCAAGCGTGGATGTTTGGATATCTCCCACTGCGTCGCTGACAGCTGGTCTCCTCCTGGTTCCCAATCTGGTTCATCAAATCAGTCCCCTTCCTCCACACGTGCTCAATAGTGGCTACTGCCCCTTCACACGTTCCCTCCCCCTCCCCATAAGTGGCGTTCCCGCTGGCAACAAGAGATAGCATCGCTTCTCTGGGGTGCCTCCCCTGGTACTGAGTTTATCTTTCCTGAGCCATATTCAGAAGTGCCCGTCCCATGGTCTGCCTTCCCCGCAATAAATTTAAAATTTAAAAATCAAATTTTCATAAGTTTTAATCATCTAATTTTTTTAGTGGTCCTTTTTTAGGAAACTACCAAAAACTTAGGAAATATCCATTTTAATGGTTCAGTGGTCCTCTAGGAATATTGCAATTATTTTCTTTCAACAAAAAAACGTTTGATTTTTAGTATAGACCTTCTTCATTATATGACTAGCAGCGCTGTTTCCTCACATATAGGCAACACTTTCCAACTTTGGCAATAATTGTAAATGTTTTCATTCATCAGGCCTTCAATCCTGACTTGTCATTCATCCAACAGGTCCTAATTTCATTTTGTATTTCAGAACTGATACTTGAGACTTTTTATCTCCCAAAATTGTGAATTCTCCATTAGTCAACAGTTCCTTTTGATTGGCCTTATCATTTTCCCCATAAAAGAATTCTTGACATTTTTTGGCATCAAAACATTTGAAGAAAACTCACTGATGACTCGGGAAAAGATCCCCTAATCACATGTCTTGATTTAGTAATGTTAACTTCATCCAATTTCATCTTTAAATTGATAATCTTTGTCTCCAGCAATTTCTGCCTCATTGATTGAATAATATTCAGTCAAACAATTCCCTCCCTTATCTTGGATCAATTGCTTCAAATTTTGACCTCATTCTCTTCATTGGTATTGCAATACAATATCTGAATTGATTGCTTTCCATATCAATTTCATCCAATGTCTCATCAAGTGTCTCATCTAACACCTCACTCCTCGGGACTATTTCAAGAAGACCCAATTTCAACCCAAGTTGGCCCTGCAGATCCTCAGGACTATTTTAAGTGGAACCAGTTCAACTCGAGTTGGCCCTGCTATAAGTCTTCATCTTAAGTTGATATCTGGTGGAACATGATATCTTTCAGTACTAGACAATTCCATATCTAGGCTGCAAGTCCTTTTCCCAAATCTTGAGTATCTTATGTGGCATCATACACCAATAGGGCTCACATTCACATGTCCAATTTTTCAATTCTTCGATTTGCTTCACTAGTTGCTCCATGTCTGAGCTGGGTGAACGCAATTATACACGATTTACAACACATTCCATTCTCAAGAATTAAACAACTCAGACTAATTTTCCGTTTTTCTTTTTCAATAACGTTACTTTTACAATTAACTTATTGTCAAAGTTGTAAACATCTTTGACTTCTTCCTTATATGTCATCTTTCCTAGTATCCTACTCAATTACAACCCCTGTAGTGAACACCAATTGTTGAAATCAAGGGTTCTTCACTAATTGATAGTTCCAAGGATGGTTAACTGCACAGGTTTGATGTTGTGCAATCCTTCATATTGACTGATAATGTATATTAAATTGTTAATAGCTTGAAGACTATTATCTGAAATTGAATAGATCGCTTGAGTTAGGTCCAACGCTTGATCAGTATTCTCAAAATACTTAAGATGTCCTCAATAGGGATTCATTCCCTTATCCACCTAACTTGATCCATGCTCAGATCCTCGTTTAAGACCTCTCACTGGTGAGCCACACAGTAAGAAGCTATTCCCATCTCAGCTCAGTTTCTCTTCTCTGGATCTTTGATCCTTACTATTTATCCTAAAGAGTCTCCAATTAAAGCACACAGTAATAATTTCCTTGAGGATGAATAGAACTAGATGTGAATTCTGGTAAAGTATATCATACTAATTACTGTTTTTCTGCTTTTTATTAAGTTTTTTTTTCTGAAGGGGAACTTTTCTCTCTCGTTGCAATCACTTTTTCAACAGCGTTCAATTCACGTCTGATATATAGTTTGATAATTTCACCGAGGAGATTAGTTGCCCATGTTGGGGAGCAGTTGGGCGAGTTAGATCAAGGGCACAGGTGTTGGCCCTGTGTCATCCATATTTCGCAAATGCCACAGCAAGCCGGGGGAATAGATAAACTTAATAAAAAACTGGCGGTAACCATTTCCCCAGAAAATTTTAGCTTGGCAAGCGCGATGCAACCAGTACATTAATACACCACACTCCCAACTGCTCAAGTTGGTAGAACAGGAAGTGCGGGTATTCTTGGATGTTCAGCAGGTGGCACTTTAAAAGAAGTTTTGTGAGGGTGTACACACTCATTTCCTGAACGTGTAGTACGTCGCACCTCATTCCATGCCACATGATTGGCTGGATCTAGGCTTTGAGAGTAAGGAAGTGGTGGATGAAGCTGCAACAGTGCATGTTGTAGTAGACCTTCCAGATGGTCAGCGGGTTGTCAAAACTAAGTGTAACAGTTGGACAAAATCATATCAAATTTTTGTAATTTTTGACTTTCTGCCTATTATGGTCAAACGCACCATACCCTAACAACACCTGAAGGCTGGGCTCGCCATATATTGCGAAATACAATTCTTCAAAATGCATCACTTTATGCTAATGCCAAACCTGTGCACAGGCAAAGCGATTGCAGTCCTAACCCCAGCTGAGGGGATAGTGAAGGATCTGGCAGAAATCCCACATATTACTTTTTTCAACATCGAGGGGCATGCCACCCACCCTTTCAGGGTCACCATGGACAGCGCACCTCCCATCTGCGCTTTCTGTAGCGCTTTTGGCCACAAGGCCCACACCTGCCCCACCAAGGAGAGCATTACATATCAAGAGTTTCCCTCAGATTTTATGGGCGGAGGAGAAGCCCACTATGAACTGACCTCTGATACAAAGGCAGGCTTTCCGTGGGGAGCGCAAGGATGCTATATCCTAGTAAAGCCAATATCTCCTCTAGAGCGGAAGAAGGCTAAACAGGCCCGCAAGGAGGCGGCCAAGATGTTTCACTATCCCACCCTCCCAGCTCCAGGAGGACACCGAGACTTTTGCAGTGGAAGCATCTCATGAATCCCTCAACCAATCAGATTGGGACGCCCAAGCTGATTAAGACTTACAAGCATATCACCCGCTGGTCGAGTCAGTTTCACCCAACCAATGCACCTAAGCATCAATTGGAACCAAATCTGTCACCAACTTTCCTGCCAATAATCCACTTCAAGCATTGGTGCACTACAAATGCACGCACCGCAAAAATCTTGCCCCATAGCGGGAAAAAAAGTGAAGGCAAAGGTCAACGCGAACCCAACTGCTAAAGCTACCCATTCTGACAATTACACAGTAGCATCACTTACCTGGGGCGCTGTCAAGTGCCGTGAAGAAATTGTGGAGGCTGAAGGGCTTGGGAGCCCTTTCCCTCACACCTAAGATGCAATGGGGGAGCCTTTACTTTAGGAATGTTGAACATCGCTGGACTCAAGGCCTCGCCGTCCCAGGCTAGGAAACTGAGTTTTTTACAACAAAATTTACCCGTGGACATCCTGGCCATTCAGGAAAACTACTGTCCATGCAGTTC
Source organism: Massospora cicadina (assembly GCA_022478985.1). Lineage (NCBI taxonomy): Eukaryota > Fungi > Entomophthoromycota > Entomophthoromycetes > Entomophthorales > Entomophthoraceae > Massospora > Massospora cicadina. Next base: position 14,042 of record JAKSZP010005983.1, on the reverse strand, counting down.
TGAGGAATCATGGAAAACCATGCTCCTCCCTTCCCTCTCCTCTGGTATGAGCACTGTAGGGTGCTAGTTCAAATGAACAAAAATTCTAAATTTATATCATCTAAAACCTTCCTTAGCATCTGAGTCCTCATAGTCGCTTTTTCATGAGATGACGAAGTGCATGCTATCATCAACATTTATGCCCTAACCTGTGCACAAAAACGCCTGGAATTTTCTTGTCAGCCAATTCCATTCCATTGGCCCCTGACCCTTTCGTTGTTGGTGACATGAACTGTTGGTTGAGCCCATCCACAGACCGCTGGCCCTTCTCACCTTTACCACCACAGGGACACGTAGAACTCCACGTTCTCAAAGCCACCCTAGGGTTAGCAATACTTTGCCGCATCATGCTCCGCAACTCAAAAATATATCGTGCCCCCATGTCCACAATGGCCAGTTAAGGTCCATGTCCTGCATTGACCTTGTCCTTGCACCATTAAGATTTTTTACCCAAATTTCCCATTTCACCAAGACAAAGATCAATTTCTCTGACAACAGGATGGTATTGATCTCCTTCCATTTATCCAACCCAGCAGCTTGGGCTCCAAAATGGTGCAAACTTTGCCTGGCCAAAAATCACGTCACCGAGATTTCCCTTGTGGGTGGAATCTGCAACCGTGGCTCCAGAGTTTATCGCACCATTTATGATGATCCAATTTCCACTTGGTCTACCTTCAAGGCGAGCACAATCCGCCAGGCTCACTATCTTTCCTCGCGCCACTCACAATCTTCCTCAGTGGTCATTTCGCGTGCTCTGGTAGAGTTGGCCCACCTGGAGTCCAACGTCCCAACCATGGGCTACATCCCATCTTGGGGTCACAAGATGGCGGAATTAGCCAACCACTTTAATGCTCTAGTGAGACAACACAAACATTGTGTTTGTGTTCAGTACAGAGCTAAACATATTTCAGCAGGTGACATGTGATCCGTTTACTTTTTTCAAAAGTTCTTTTCACCACGCCAGAGCTTGGCCTGCATACAGGTGTGAAAGCTAGACAATTCCATAGTAGATACGCCAGCTGAAGTGGTGATCAAGATACAAAACTATTACTCCAATTTGTATCGATCTGAACCAATTCAGCTGGTAGAAATGGCAAATTTTCTTGATAGTGCATACATCCCCACCATTTCCCATTTCCCAGAGTTGATGAATTTGATTACTCAGGACAAACAAATGGTCCGCCATCTGCGGTGAACCGTATAGGAAATGCCAGGCCCAGATGCCATTCCTTATGAGTTCTATAAGGAATATTTCAAGGATTTATCCCCATTGCTGCTTGCCTTTCTTAACCAAAGCCTTTTAGAAACGCGCCTCCTACCAGGAGGGCAAGAGGCCTACACCATAACAAAATTAAAAAAGGGGGTCAAGCTGGACTTGGCCAACTGGCGCCCCATTTCTATTACCAAAACTGATACTAAACTTTTTACTAAAATCGTGGCTAACCGTCTAGAATTGCTGCCTCTGCTCTCATCTCCCCTGAACAATTTGGTTTCATACCCAGAAGGTCGATTTGGGACAACATACACACCGTAGCCAATGTCTGTCAGTCCAGGGCCTCTGGTGCACTTGTATTTTTAGACCAACAGATGGCCTATGATAGAGTTAACTTAGATTACCTCAGGGCCTGCCTCCACCAGTTCCGCCTACCCCCTGCTTCATCAATTGGGTGATGCTGCTTATTGAATCCGCCACAATGGCTTTGCGTGGCCTTGGCTTTCTCACAGATGCAGTCCGCCATCAAAGGTGCCTACGCCAAGTGGACCCTCTTAGCCCACCCTTGTATAACTTCAGATTTGACCCACTTCTTTGCAACATGAATGCTCACCTTACTGGGGTCCATGTGCAAGGCCAAGCCCCGGTTAAGATGTTGGCATTTGCAGATGACTGTGTGGTTGGGGTGTCTAACAATCATGATGCACGTGCGCTTGAAGCTCTTATTTGGGTTTACTCCAGGGTAAGTAAAGCTTCACTCAACGCCTCCAAAACCATAATCATTCTCCTTGGTCAGTATCAAGCCCGCTGGGCTCCAGAGCCTTTTTTCCAATCCGCCCCATCAGCTTTTATCCCTCGATGGCTTACACTACCCACCCCACACCGCCCCGCTTGTTCTCCCCTTTGTTCCAAGCCCCACCGCTGGCTGGTCCGCCATTTGGGTTTGTGGTTGGAGGCAGGCGGGTACGCCTCAATGGTGATGAAAACAATATTCTGGATAATGTGACGAAGCGCATTTATTACCTCAGAGCCTATCAGACTTCTTTTAACAGCAGAGTAGTGCTAGCCAACTCTATGTTCCTCTCCAAAGTTTGTTTTGGGGCCCACGCCATCACTTTTACCTCTAGTTTCTTCAAATCACTGTATGCCCTTCTGCAAGGGTGGCTTTGGTTGGGCCGCCCTCTGCCAGTGCAACTAGATGTCATGTTTGGCCCTCGCCATAGTGGTGGTATGTGCCTGCTCAACTTTGAGGCCCATGCTGCCAAAATCCTTGGCACCTAGATCCCTGCCATTACCAACCCTGAAATTTCAGACCAGCACTGATCAAGCGCGGCCCGCTCCAACTTCTCTCGCACCCTGGGCCTCACCAACCCATCCCACCCACACTCTCTGTTGAACTATCAGGCTTCCCATCCTTCAGCAGCAGGCCCACATGGGACGTCACCCCACTTCAAGAGGATCCTCCTCTCCATGCGGAGCACTGAGTGGTTGGATTTGTATATGTGGGCACACAGCCCAGAGGGGGCGCCCCTCTCCTCGGTTTACCCAGGATGTACAGGGACTACCCATTCTGAATGGAGTGATACCCATGAGGCCCCATACCTTGTCCAGGGTGGACTACCTGGACATAATGGACATCTCCTATCCCCTAGATACCCAGAAATCCATTTGTAAGTACGCCCATCACCCTCTTCTGCAGCCTCATATTCGCCTCATGGTTGGAGCTGCTTGAAATGAGTATATCATATTGTCGAACGCTCTAACGCTTTTCACTCATCCTGTGTCATGTGTGGCCAGTATGGAACGCTGGTTCACCACATGGAAAAGTACCCTCCATATAAAGCGATATAGTGTGAGGTGAAACGTCTACTTTGCCAGGATCAGGCACAGCCCTTCAATCTGTCTAGGGACATGCTTGCTTTATCAATGGCCTCCCCTCTCCCACCCTCCCTTTGTGCCTTGGTGGTCGCAATCGCCATGTGAACTATCCACAAATCTTTCCTTGGATGCCATCTTGGGCTCACCTCCACCCTCCAAGAAGCTGTCCGCCAGTTCTGGTCGCACATAGTGGACCACTTTCAAGCGTGGATGTTTGGATACCTCCCACCACGTCACCGCCAGTTGGTCTCATCCTGGTTCTCAGTTTGGTTCATCAAATCAGACCCCTTCCTACACACGTGCTCAATAGTGGTGCTTGCCCCTATACACGTGACCCCCCTCCCAGTATTGGCGTTCCCACAGGCAACAGGAGACAGCATTAGCTTCTCTGGGGTGCCCTCCTCTTACATGTGTTTTGTTTTTCTATGGTGTCTTATCAGAAGTGTCTGTCCCCTGGTCAGCCTTCCCTGCAATAAATTAAAATCATTTTCTTAAAGAAATTTCTCTCGTCCTCTTACAATTGGCTGCGCCGTTGCACCCCCTCACCAGCAAGATTGTCTTATTTCGTTGAACCTCAGAATGCCAGCAGGCATTCAACGCTATCAAACAGGTATATGTGTCACTGTCAGTGCTCAAACATGGCGATGCAACCAAACCCTTCATTGTTGTATGCAACGTCTCTTCAGCCACAGTGGGAGCAGCTTTGTTGCAGTAACACAAAGGTGTGGAGCATCATGTCCATATTTTCCCACAAGTTTACATCCATAGAGCAGAACTGGGCTATTCATGATAAAGAGTCGACAGCTGTATCATGGGCTTTAATCCATTGCTGGTACATCATGCAGGGCGCTTTTCATTAGGTGACAGTGCAGATGAACAACCAAGCTCTTATGTACTTCTTTAATCTGCAGAAGTTGGCACAATATCAGGGCTGAACGTACCGGGCCTATGAAGTTTTAACTTTAAGTATAAGTTTATTAAGGGGTCACTTAACGTTCTTCCTTATTTCCTGAGCTGGAATCCCACCTTATGTTCCACTGAGGTGGAGAAGCAAGAGCTTACCACAGTAATTTCGCCAACCCAAATCTTATCCATTGCCCCGCATGTAATTTTATCAGCAGGTCTGGGCCTAACTACCCCCCTGTAAGCTCAAGTTTTAGCTCACCAGTCGACTTGTCCTGAGGCTTGGAGCTGTCAGTGTAGCTTGTGGATCTGAGGCACAAGTGCTCCTACTACTCGATGGGGGTGGGAGGAATTATGTTTTGGTATTAGTCTTAGATGCCTCCCCAGATTTGCACTGAACTGTTCCAGGCTTATCGCGATCCACCAGCGGTGGGTAACCCTGGCGTGAAAAAGTGTTTAAAAATTGGTGTAACAAACATACAATTGGCAAGGAATCTCCAAAGATATTCCTGCGTTGATAGTGAGTTGCATGACTTATGCATGTGAAAATTGGACCACTCTGGGTGAAATGGACTTCTCCACCTGCTGCAACAGGCCGAGGGACCATGGACGTTAGTGTCGGTTGAAATTATAGTTAAGCTCCCTAACTCAAATGGTCACAAATGCAATCATGGTCATTGTATAACAGTTTGTCAAGTTTGCTTTGTATATCCCCTGCTCGACTTCTATCAACTCAGAGGAAACTGCTCATTTGTTTGTCCACAAGTTTTTCTATGTTTGGCTTACCTCAGGAGAGTTAAGAGATAGGGGCCAGCAGTTCACTGTACGCTCTTGGATGGCCCCTCTATCTAATCTGAAAATTCAACTATGCCAACTTACTGTTTACCATCCTAAATTGGATGCCCAGACATAACTTATTATAAAAACCTAAAGCATTACCTCCGTTGTTATGCCACCGCTGCACTGAACAATAAAGCAGATGATCTTCCATTGACTCATTTTGCCTACAATAATGCCTCACATGCCTCCATGGGAATTTCTTCATATGAAGTAAAGTTAGGTTAAAACCCTTTCTTCACTACTTGTTCCTGTCTTCATCCTGAGGTTCCCACAGCAGCCAATCATGCTCAACAAATCTGAGCTACTAAGTCTCTGGTCCATTAACACCTTACCAAAGCAATTGCTGACTGTAAGCAATTCTTAACTGAAAACAAATTCCCCCTCTAAAATTCAATGTAGGTTTGCTTGAATGCTCAACACTCACCACCTGTGCATCAAGGCCCCCCTCACAGAAATTTGCCAGTAAGCAGTCAGGTCCTCTTGAGGTTGTTGAAGAATTGGGTAATGTCTCATTCCGTTTGGCGCTCTTTCCCCACTGAAAACAAGAGTTTGTTTTCCACGCCTCCCAGCTTTCTCACTTTATCAGTATCCCATCTAAGGATCCTGAAACCATCGTTTTGGAGGAGTCTGTCAAATCTGAAGTGAACGCAATTTTGGCACTACGCTGGTCCCACCATTCAATTAAGTATCTGTTAGCTTGGAAGGGTTTCCCTTCATAAAAAACAGCTAGGTCAGTGCTTGTGAGTGTGCCAAATGTCATAAGTCGGTGATATCATTCCATATGGCACAACCCAAAGCCTCTTACCCTCCATCTAAGGTCGCTGCAATTATGACCATTAAACTCCCCAAGGCCTAAAAGAATAATACATTATCACAATTCCCCAGAATTAGTGCTTCACCCCTTCATAAAGGGAAGGGTAATGTAAGTATTGGACAGGAACACTCCGTTTTGATCAGGAGCAATTCCCTGTCCGCTCAAAAAAGGGGTGGAGGCTGACACCTGTGCCTCTCATCATCCAGGGCAATATGGCCCATGTTGTGGATGAGAGATGGTCACGGCGTAACCCCTAGAGGTTTCATTGATCCTCCCAGAATTATCCTCTGCTGAGCTGTTGGAAACATTTAGAGGGTTTTCCAGGAGGTGGTAAAATTGCGCACAACACCTCAAACCCACCAAGATCCCACCATTGTGTCAATGTCACACCTGCCTCAACAGGTATGGGGGCTATAATCCCCTTACCCACCAACTGGATCCAGCCTTATGTGGCTTGGCCCTGGGTGCAACCTGCCATCCGCCCAAACTTTGCCACCATATCAAATATATGCAAATGATGAAAAAATTAAGTTTTAATAACAAGCCATAAAATGAATTTGTCTAAGCAGTCTAGACCCATGTTTGTTGAAGATTAGGTCTGAGAACCCAATCAATAGCTTGAACAGAATTATTCCTGATGGCAGTTGCGAAAATGATGCAATTTTCCCCTTAAAGTTTATAAGCAGTGGTCCCCAACAGGTACCATTGTCATTAATTTTCTTAACTTTCCCCCTTTTTAGATAAAATTTAATAAAATCCAAAAACTTTGTCTTAAGTATCTATTTAAAATCAAAAAGTTTAATGATTCCTGGTCTAAGCACACCTGGCTGGACTTCATGGCTAGTTTACTCATTCTTAACATGTCAATTTAGACAGCTGTGCCTGCGGCATTCTAATATGGGTTCTGGGTGGTAACTTACCCGGATTTCCAGGTCAATATATTTAAAATCATCAGCACGCTCAATGACACATGGCAGAAAAATAGTTAGCCCCTCTTAGAAATCCAAAGAGTCGCAATCTTTTGAGAGCTAGGAATTTTTTGACGCTATTAAGCTTCTTGGAAGTTGATGACCCCCAGTGTGCCATCTTTTTTCTTAACAATTAGCATCAGCAATGCCATGGACACTTAAACGGCTTCGACATCCCCTACTCAATCAATTTGTCTACTCTCTCAGAGACATCTCCCTCCACAGCATTTGAGTGCTAAATAGGCTGTGATCAAATGAGGGGTGATCGCCCATATCTACATGATGCATGACTCCACGCACAGATCCCAATTTAAGGTTGTTGGATGCAAAAAATTCCTTGGTATCTTTCAAATAATTATATCACCCTATCCTTTTATTCCTCTAACATCCAAGGCAGAGCTTCCTGCGGAACCACTGTTATTGCACCAAATGAAATTTTACAGGTAGTGTGACGTCCACCAAAGACCAAAAATTTTAAATACAATTAACCTCATTAAAAGAAGTTAAGTGTAATAAAAGTCACCATTTGGTAATTTTGGACCATCATAGACACCTTCTAAAGTTTTGCTATCAGTATTTTTACTTCCCTTTTTACAGATAACAGTAATTCAAGAGCCATATGGGTTTTAAGCCGCAATTTCTGATAGGGTCCCATAATCTCACAATATAGAACTTCCTAGATATATTTTTGAGCTACATCTCTAATATGCCCTGATGCCACAAAGGTATACTGATGGTATTGCAGCACATAGCAAAATGCCATTGTATTTGCAAATCTTGTTAGGTAATATTTTAGTCCTTCAAATTACCTGTCAATATTGGTCTTGATCACTCCGTTGCTAAAGCAAGATTATCTGACTGGAGCTTATTAGGTCCTGCGGAACTCTTCTGGAGGTAAAATAGTTGGGGATTTATTGTCCCAGGATTCTAATTGTTTCTTCCACCATATTGACCGCTTCCCAAAACGCCGCATGAACGTGGCTCTGATCAACACATCATAATTTTTATTTGGCAGTACCACAGCTGGGGCGAAAGCCCTTAAAATTTAAACCTCAGAGGTTACATGATGTAAGTGCGCTCCAACACAGTGCTCTGCTTACAATAGTCCCATACACTACTCGTTGTTCCACATCAGGCTTCAGAGAAAGCTTAAATATAAGCTTGGTGGATATTATATTGACTGGCACGCCAGTATCTATAATAGCTCATATTATTTATATTTTGAACAAAAATATCACAGTAGGTACACTTCAAATAAGAAGAACTTTTTGATGTTTATTACATGAACATTCAAGGGTTTTTATTCCCAAGGAAAGTGACAATACTAGCGCCGACATGAGGATACTCCTGTGCAATCTTTTATACTGGAATGGCTACATTTACCCCCACTAGGGAGGTGACGTCCGCTGAGGGTCTAACATCACTTTTGCTATTTTGTTTAAGGATTTGCCAGGCATACGGCTTTTGCACATCTTGGCGGAACTCAGAGCCTAAATTATTATGGTTGCTCTCTTGAATTTGGCTGAGATATTTTGTTAAACTTGCTGATATAATAAGTCATCAGGTTGGGTACTAGGGCTGATGCAACAAGACTCATGGTAATTTTCAGGGACAATTAATTTGGGTTAGCAGAGTTAGATCTTCCTGTCTCTACTCCATTCAAGCTTTTCTCTGTTTGATCAAAAATAGATGGCACTGAATGAGTATTCTGGTTGCCTTGGCAGTTAGCCTCATAGTGGCATCTTTTAGTCCTCATGAGAATAGGCATTCAGAAACAGCTTTCATCGTTGTATCACACCTGAAGGTCCAGGTCAGAGATTAAACATGAAATTTTAATTTGGCCAGGGATGAGCCAGTTGTGCATAAGGAGGATGGAATGACCCGCTAACATATTAAGTGGTTAAGTATTACCCAGCGGATTATACCCAATTTGTTGAGGTCCATTTCCTGTCAGAGAGGCGGCAGCGTTTGCAGGGGCTTTCACTTCACATTGGAAGCATTAAATGTGACAGAAAGTTGGCGTAAATATCTATTTGTAAAAGATCAACATCCTCTTGAAGAATGTGAGCCATAGCATTATACAGCTCTCAATATGTCTTAACAGCTACCATCATTGCAATGTCCACGTCCTCATTGGTATAATATTTGCTACTATTAACATGTGAGTTTCAGCCGTGAACTGCTCTGAAAACTCAACCAGTTACTCATTCTTCTAAAACTTTATTGTCAGGGGTATGGCCTTGCGCTGGACCACCTTCGCCACATGTAAACATATTGAGCACGGTCTCCTTCACCTCTCGATGCGTTATGGTATAACGTTAAGGTAATATGTCACCTGGTCAGCACTCTTGACATCCAGAGGGATAGTGACAGTTTTCTTTATGCCAGTATGATGCTCCTTCCATGGCAAAAACTCACTGTTTGAAAAATCCGTGCATGTTCCATCTTGACTGAAAGATGGCAACTCCTCAATCCGTAAAAACTCGCCCAGCTCCATGATTTGGGTTCATGGAATAGACAATTTAGATTCAGATCAGCCAAGGGGAACATCCCCCTATGGGCAAGAATAGGGTCACGAGTGGATGCAATTCTGCTGTAGTTGACCAGGAAGAGGTTAGATTGCTGGGAGAGACTGCCGTGGAAACTGAGGGGTATTAAATGGCTAAACTGTAGGATTTCTCGTTGAAATTGATGCTGGCCACGCCCTTGCCTCCTTCGCCGGTATGTGCAGCAAAAATTTCATCCATTAACTGCTATATTTTGACTGAATATCACGAAACTATCCGTTTCTCACCCCCTGCCTAAAATCCTCAAATTCCTTCTGTAATTAGCAGCGGAACTCTTGCTCTGTATATTTTACGCTCCATTTTATATAGCCTTACAAGAACATCCTCAAATGTGCCCTAGATTCTCAAGTTCTGCTATTTTAATGTCATGAGCTTGTCAGTTCACTTCATTCACTTTATTGATTAAAGCGGCACGTTCCTGAACCAGCTCCTCATTAGACAATCAAAGGTTTTCCTAGCGCACTAGCATATTGGTGTACTCCACCATCTCAATGAACGTAAGAGTAATGGCTTGGCCGTAGCGCTTGATTGGAACTCTCCAGCTAATTGAAATGACCTAGTAATGCCCATATTCTGAGGTTTCCAAGAAAGAGCTGGTCAAATGGTCAGCAGTCTGCTGATTACTCCACTCAGCTCAAAGTTGGCTAGATTTGATCGCCACTGCGTTGGTGTGATCATAAATCTGCATTTTAACAGAGTAACCTGGTCTCTCATCTTAGCCACTGCCGTGTCAATACCTTCCACCCACTCAGACATTTACATGATAAAGCGCTTGATGTTACAACCCAGCGCTGTGATATCCTGTACCCATTCACTTGAAAGCCCACGCCAGTCCAACAATTCTCCTATTCGTTGGGTCAACTCATAATTCAAGCGTGGAACTGATCGGTCCAAGAGGTTGTGGACATCCACAACATGAATACTATGTGCACTAGCACCCCCTGAGTTTCCATGAAATAGTGGTCAAGGCGTTCAAGTAAGAGGTGAGTGTTTTTTGTTGCGCTTAGACAAAACATATGACATCACTGATCTCCATGTTATGTCGGGCCTTTTAAGCAGTAGTTGGAAGATCAAAGGCTAACCGTACACAACCAGGTAATTCTCAACTCCATGGGAGCTCAGCCAACAAGACAACCCCATTGTGGTAATATTGAGATAAGACATATACTATTCATAATGGGCTTCTTGGTAACGTTAATTAAAACAGACTCAGGGAATGTTCACTCACATCTCCTTTATAGAGGTGGTAACCCCGCAAGAGCCATTCCATATTACCCCACCATTGCTGAGGGGTAAGTTAGTGAATCTTCCCAGTTGGTTTGATCTAATGCAGGACAAGCTGCTAAATGCAAGCCCATCCTGGTTTCCTTGACTCCTGGTTTCATCACCATAAATGGTGCCAGTTATTCATAAGATGTCTCCATTGTTTCCAAGGAGTATTGGTCATGAAACCCTACTTATTTTCTGGCATAAAGAGTGGGGGCTTGCCATGATGCCCTAGTTGCCGTTTTACTACAGTTGACCAGTGGCCCCTTGTAGTGAGCGACACTATTAACTTTTGTTGGTATTGATTGGATCTGCTAATCTTGTTGTACAGGTTTAACATTACTGAGCAATGGAAAGACAATTTAAAGATCACTGATCCTTTGTAAATAATAAATTTTATATTTATTTGAGGTACACTGACCAGAGGGCGGTCAGGACCAAAAATCAAAACAAACCAAAAGAACCCAATTGAAAAAAGGAATGGTAAGACAAAACAAAACTTCCAACCAGGCTAGTGCAGAAACCGCTATCCCACCATGGAAGAGGGTGAGGGGGTCAGGCAGGTTTTCTGCAGACATATCTGCCCTGACAATTTCATTATGATTGAAGAAATGGATTAAAGTGTATAGGCAGTGCTTTGGGGCATCATCATAGTGTGGGTGGATGGCGGTGTAAAATGAGTTCTCCTCCACTTCATTGAGATCAGTGAGTAAACAGCTTTAAAAAATTCCACTAAATGATGCTCAGCTTGAATCCAGTCATCGGGGAGCTGGGAAAAATTGGAGATACTATGTCAGGTGATTTTAGCGGATGGGTTTAAATTATGCTGGTTTAATGACATGCATATCAGCGGCTTTGGCATTGTTAAACAATTTTGAAATATTGCTGCAGGCTGGTTAGGGGAAATCAGGGGAGAAGTAGAGTGTGGGCAGCCCTAGTTGGTATTGAGACACTGATTGGGCCACAGCATTGCGTAGGTTTGGGCAATGGGGAAGCCACCGCTGCAAAGGCAAGCTGGTGGTCACTTTGGTAGGTGGCGGCATTGGGTTTAGGAGTGAGACATTGTAAGGAGAGTGTCTATAACTCCCCTGTTCCCAGCGTGGCAGTGCTTGGTGCACAAGCCTAACGCCAGGGAACTATTCATTAGAATAAAAATCATTTTTGCCCAGCAGAGCGATCTGGAGCAATAATAACTCATGCAAAGAAATGCTATAAATAACCAGCCAAAAACGCCGTGGTGCACACTGAGTTGGGGAAACGACCCAGATTGGAGGGTACTTGGACGAACCACTGGTGCACGCGGTGATAATCTTACTGTGTTCAAAAGGGCAAGTTTAATGGAGTGTGAGACCTCCTCAAAGGAGTTTGCGCACAGGATTGTTCAGAATAACAACTTAAAAAATGATAAAATGGCAAATTTTATTTAGGAAGTCGACCAACAAGGAATGTTGGTCAAGTAAAACACATTTAAGCATTGACAGGGGAATACAGGGTTTGCTTCAGTGGACCCAAGCACTGACCCACCAATAGGGAAACTCTACCATCAAAATTAGTTAAAATAAGCTGAAACTGACTTCACTCGAGTAATTGATTGAAGTTGGATTCGACCTGAACGCGTTGTTTCATAAATGGAATGGTTTTTGAAACCCCATTCCTCGATGAACCAAATGAAACCATCCGCATTTAATTGGTAGACTGTCTGCTTTGATGCCTGGGCTGATGTGAGGGGCTGGGAATTTGGCATCCCACTAGTACCAACCTGGGCATATTTTGCCCATACCCAGCGTTGGTCTAGGGTGTGCTTCAAGTCAGGGAGGGCCTGAAGTTTCACCTTCTGAGCCTCCTGGCGCCCAGCTTATCTTTGGGGTTGGTCCCCACTAAGATGTAATGTGCACATTACATTACCCTCTCCTCCAGATGGGGTTCAACCCCCCCTCCAGGGGCTTGCGCAAGGGAAAAGTTCTTGTGGGCAGGGTCCAACTTCATGGCAGCAATGGTCAGTTTAGGTTGGGATCCAGCAGCCTGGGGGAAACGCTTATGGAAGGTATCAATCAGATCTTGGGCATGCACACAGTTGTCACTGGAACCTAATTGTTCGCTGCAGTGTCAAAGCCCTTCTAGTAAGCCAGTTACTTGAGTCTACTTTTAACATGGCGGGAGGCAACTATTTCTTCCAACTCCCACTCTATCACCCCATTTACAAGATAGTCCTCTGGAGTCTCTGGTGGAGGGCCCTCGAACAACGTCAGTTTGCTCTAATGAAACACAGAGAAGATCTGGAATGAGGGGGGGGCGATCTAGCTGGTATGAGGCATGGCACCTTTTTAACAATGTGGTAGGGCCCAATTCTCTTTGGTCCCAGCTTATTTCATGGCTGCTTAATAGGGATGTTACGGATATCAAGCATCAAATTATCCCCTTCCTTGTGCACCGGACTTACTCGGCACTTCACATCAGCATTCTCCTTATACACTTGCATTGTCACCTTCAAGCTTGTGGAAAACCCCTGGTGGACCTTCTTGATTGTCTTGGCAAATTCCACCACCTCTTCAACCTTAGACCCACAGCTGGGCTCCATGTTAAAAGCGGGGTTAAAGCCAAGGCTGGCGAAAAACAGGGAACAACTGATTGAGGAGTGCAAATGTAATGTTGTAGCTAAACTGGGCCATGGGAAGGTGAGAAGACCAAACTGAATGATCCGTGGCGGTATAACTCTTCAGGAACTGCTCCAAGCACTGGTTCACTCGTTCAGACAACCCATCTGATTGTTGATATTAGGCAGTCAAACGGCAAGGGCTAATCTGAAGAGTCTTACACAACTCTTCCCAAAAGACAAAGGTAAACTGGGGTCCCTGGTCACTGATAATCTCTTGGGGAACTCCATAAAGCGCAACCACATGCGTGACGAAAATCCTGGCCATCTCAGCCGCGGTTATTGTAGTTCTCAAGGAATGAAGTGGGCGAACTTTGTAAACTGGTCCACCACCACCATGATGGCATCGTAACCATCTGAGACAGGTAGTTCTACAATAAAATCCACCAATAGGGAAGTTCAGGTCCCTTCAGCTTTCTGGACTGGTACCAACAACCCCGCAAAAGGTAGACGATTTCGCTTTATTTGGCTGCAGATTAAACATTTCTTACAATTCCGCCCCACCTGAGCAGACAAGCCCTTCCAATTGTATATGCGCCGTATTAACTCTAATGTCTTCACTTTACCAGGATAACCAACGGTGAGTCCATCATGATGGTCTCGGATGGTTTCCAGGGCAAGTGGTCTAGAAGAAACTCATAGGCGCCCCAGAAACCACATCATCTCATACTTCATGAGATAGCCCCTGGGTTGATCCTCAAGATCTAACTTGCACTTAGCAAGTATCATACAATATTCGGCTGACAGCAGCTGAGAAAGGACAACCTTTCTGAACAAACTATATTCCTCCGCATTTTCCAGAGGTGCAAGGGTTGCCCATTGGCTGGGGGAGAGGGAAGTTGATAGATTTTACTTGGAGGGCTAATACCTTGTGTGTTGTGCACTTCTACCTCCTTGGGTT
>JAKSZP010005982.1:0-37428 GCA_022478985.1 Massospora cicadina | reverse complement strand
TAAATTATATATGGCAAGTATCTTTGGTCTTGTTTAGTTTGGGTAAATCTTTTGGAAATGCATACAGTCGCCCATTTAACGTGAGTGATACGCTCTTCGGCAATTCGCATTAAGTGGGTATGTCTGTACTATATAGCTACTTAAAACATTCACTGACGTACTGACATACTGATTGATATCCGAAGCCTTTGGGCCTGATAGGTTAATCTATTTGGGCGAATGGGTGAGAACTGGCGAATATTATCGAATAAATACCAAATTGCTCACCCGAAACTAAACAAAAAATCAGTTTAGTTTTAAATAGATTATTATAAAGTAAGTATATTTAGGATAATCTGCTCACCAGCCACGAGGGCAACAGCGGAACTGTTAGTCCGAATGGCTCAAGCTTAGTGCTGGCACAGCCTTTAGGCTCATGCGAGCTCATAAACCCGAGAAACGCCGGTAACTCCGCTAGTCTCCAATAAGTATCATTTCTAGGTCACCTGCTCAAATACAAATTTAGTTTCTATATACAGTTCAGATTTACATTCATTTAACCCCTACCCTACGATTTAAGTTCCAAAAGTGTGGGCCCGAAACTTTTAAAAAAAGCCCTTCCCTTCGAGCCATTCCACGAGTCTCACACGTGAATCAGTTAGGGCCCGATTAACTGACCACGTGTGAGACTCGTGGTTGTAGCTCAAAGGGTTAATTGAACGTCGATTTTAGATTTTTGGATGTCTGGCTAGTTTAGCTAATGGACCCTACAATACTGGTGCCAGTTAACTATTTCAATCTACTTAAGCTCAATTTGTGAGCTCAAGTATCAGAATTTGATAACTAAAATTCAAAGCCAAATAATAAAAATTTTGAGTGCTTTCATTTTTTACTATAAATATCTCGAACTTTAAAGAAATAAAATACTTTTTTGCCAACGTAAGATCGTGTATTATTTTGTTCTGGTATCATGACGATATTTTTTGACGGGCGGACAGAATGACTATACCTTTACATAAAGCGTACAAACTTTATGGTATTTGTCTATGGTGATTCGTCATTATCTGATTATTTTTTCAACTCTTTTTTTTAGATTTCTTGTATTTTGTCTAATCTTGTTTTTGTAGGTAAAAAGAAGCGCTATTTCCACATTGCTAATAAAAGCTCAATTAATGTTTTTTTAATTTGTTTCAATGTTTAACATTTAAAAGTATATTTTTTATGCTACTTTGCTTACTATTCAAGGCTTTTACGAAAACTTACTAAGACAAACTAAGACTTTCATGAAGCATTAAATTCTGCAAGATTTTATTTGACTGAGTTTTCTTTTACTTTGCGGAACAGTTTTGATTTTAATTACTTGAAAACTTCTAAGGGTTGCTATAGTATAAAGCCTCTTGCTCGCTTTTTCAAGTATTTATTGAAATAAATTAATAAGATTTTTTTAATTAATTTTAAATTCAATTATAGTTTGTTAGCTAGCAAGCTTAAATTCATTAAGCTTCTAAGCAATTGTCTAATCATAATTTTATAAATTTTTATTTAGATTACGAAACTTGTGAAATTGTAATAGTTTAACACTATGAAAAATAATAGGTATAAATAGCTCGTAGTAGGAATTAAACTTATCTTACAAGCCTTTAAATGCCAAAACATAACCTATATTATACTTCACGTAATTTAGTTAAAACTTTTAATGCTTGTAGCAAAAGTGATTATTCCAATGCTTTACTTAAGCTTTAATTTTAGCCTTAAATTGGTAAAATTAATGTTTATTTTAACTACGTAAAACTTTTTGAATTTTATAATGATTTTCATAAACCAATTTAGACGCGAAAAGCATCACTTTAAGTACAAACTTACGAACGATATTATCGTGGATTGTGAACTTTTTAAACAGAAAAATTTTATTTTAAATATTTTTGACAGATTTAAATTAGCAAAAATCAGCTTTGTAAAACCCTATTAATGAATAAGGCTGGTTAAATTGTTTGATCTAATAACCATAACTTTTGTCATCTACGATTATAGGCAATAAATTTCTTAAGACTTGTAATCTGAGTTTGAGATTTTATTTTGTCAATTGAAGTTAATATAGTTAAGCTAATATTTTACTATCAAGTTCAATATATACTCTTTAAAAAGCTTATTTAATTCAGAAACAATTAAATGTTTACCTGAATAAAGATCATAAAAATAAAATATAAAATCTGAATTATCTCCAAAGGTCAAGAATCAATATACTTAGTAACACTTCTCAGTGATAAATGTTAACTTGCATAGTATAAAACATTTTTATAAAACAATAACTTCATAAAATTAATATTTTACTGCCGATAGCTATTTTTAACATCTATTTTTATTTAAGGGTGCACAACTGGGACAAAATATTTGCGACTAGCTTTATGCTAAGTTTAACTTAGATAATTTATAATATTGTTCAGCAGATATAGACTTTATTTAATATATATATACCAGCAGAAAAAAACAAAGAAGCAAAAGGCTATTTTTGCCTCCTAAAATTACTTCTCAGCATCATATATAGCTATTGACAAAGTGTGTATCAACTTTATTTAAACTATCTGGAAAGCAACCAAATTATAAAATGTATACAATTACAATCTACCCAGGATAAGCAATGGTAAATATCCTACCCTATTAAGATATTGAGATAAGATTGTAGATTCAGAGTAGTTATTTTTCTAACATGTATTACATTTAATATATATTATTTATTATTGCTTATTTATACTATTTATCTCTGAAATTCTTGATATCTTGCTGATATGAATAATGCTTCTTTGGCTAGCACAGTATAAGTCTCGGGGAGTGTCCTTTGGCTCTCGATCAAGCTATCTTTCCATTCCCAAATAAGAAAACACCAAAGAGGATGGCAGTACCCCTCATCACCCAGGGTGATCTCACCCATGTAGTTGACAAGCAATGGGTGATAGCCCATCTGCTTCGGATCCAGCCCACGATTCCTTCACTCACCTCAGCAGAACTGTTGTGGGGAATTAGTGAAATCTGTGCTGAGATTATTGAACTGAAATTGGTCAGATTTAATTTGGATGGCAATTGGGATGATGGCCAAAATTCAAATAGCTATAAAAGTATGAAGAATGAAATATCAGCCTGCCTCCCCGAGTTCGATCCTGGTAGTGAACTTTGGGTAGGGGACGATTATGACTGTGTTGGCATTGTGCACCAATGCCCCAAACCAAGATAGCGAATAGCAAAGGCGGTCCATGGAGTTCCTAGCCTATCATACGCTGTGCATGGAGGTTTTCTGGGTTTTATCCTCCTTTCCTATTTTCTTCACTTCCCCTCATCGGTGCGGTATCATCCCCAGGTCAGCCCACCTCGAATAAAAATTTAAAAGAATGAAATATTGGCCAGATCAACCTAACGGTTCCAATTCAATCCCAAAATCAGTAGAACAAATATTGGGTGACATTGATGAGAGTTTGAAGCCCTCTGATAGTAATTTGGGCGTTGCACCCGATGAGCTACTATTGACCAAACAAATGGTTAATCGACCGAGCGTGGGCAGGTTGGCCATCCCAAACCCATTCCCAACCAAATGGTCACATCCCTATATGGGATAGCCTTGGGGGATTCCCATCACTCATCAGGCCAAACGCCATCATGCTAACTGTTGGAAATGTAATTGACTCCTGGTTCAAACGTTTGAGGTCAAACTGACAGAGTCTCAGCCCGCCGCCAAATTTTATGATGTCAGTTCCCAAAGAATAAACCCCCCCATTACCATCCAATTTGCCAGTTATACCAAATTTGTGGATCCTGCCCATGTCATTATCACTACCCAACCAACCACTATTTAATCAGTTGCATGGCACTGAGAAAATTGTTGGTCAATTTTCTTACTTTATTTCACAAATAAAAATTTTATTAAAACCCCAAATTTTTATCTCCTTCCTTTCAACCACATTTCATATGGCGTTTACCTGGTGGCCTGCCGCTCCACACTCTGGGTGGGCCTTACCAATTCTCTTAGTTACCATGGTTCCCTCTATCACCAATTGGGCTCAACAAGTCTAAAATTTTTGGCTCTACAACCCAGTTCTCATGACCTTCCAGCAATATACAGGGATTTTATAGCCCTATATTCACCAACTACAAGAAAAAATTTGCCTCTCTTCTACCCCCAATGAAATGGTTTTAACAACCAAGAATCTTGTAGAAACTATCCCAGTAGTTTCCACCCCTGTTACTAAAACCCCTGGGTCTGAAGTCTATTCAGTGTGGTTTGCCATTGGGATACTCCTAACCCTGACATTCTGCCACCATTTTATGGTATCCTATTACCCAGCTCCATATCAAGTTATATGGTTGGCAATGCCTCTGGCATTCTGGCTTGCTTTCTGGATGCTTACACATCCTGACTGGCAGGCCAGTCTAAACTTTTTCTGCTGTTTCCATGACATAATTGACCAACCATTACTTCCAGCTATTTCTGCCTTGGTTTTCAAATTGGGTGCTGCAGTAGTTACCCTCTACCAGATAAATATGCAATCAGTTTTGTGTTGTTTATTGTTTGTTTGGTCACTTTCTGATTTCAGGAGAAGTATCCACTTTATTTTGGGTAACTTTTTTCAAGCCACCCAAGAAATGCAGACTGCATCTTCTCATACTTTCTCTGACCAAGGAAAAGGATCAAGTATCCCCTCCCAAGAGATTGCCAATCAGGTTCTCAATGCTCTCACTGAAGTACAAATGAGGATATCAATTGCACTCAGTAATGCTTCAGCAATATCTCATACCTAACAAAGTCTTGCGTTGTTAGATGCTGTAGATAGAAATGCCCACCATTGGGTGAGAAGTCTTTTACATTCTTCCTCACAAAAAGAAGATCCTATTCCCCTGCTAGCTGCTGTATCAGCTGCCCTAAAACCCCATGTGTCCCAATCAAATCACTTACTCAGACTACTCCTAAATATGGCTGAAGCCCCTAGTTTGGCTTCCCTGATTTCCACCTTTCGTGAGCTGGCTTCCACATCAGACCTATCTACTGACATACTTCAGGTGATCTTTAGAGCAAGTTTGAATTTGGTTTCCGCTCACCACGTGGCCTGGTCTACCATTCAGAAATCAGTGGATCAGATATGTGCCACTGCAACTACTATTAAAGTATTACCTCACCATGTTTCCCTGTATCAGAAGGGAAACTTTATAATAGGATTTCCTAACAAAGATGTAGATGATGTGCCTGATGTTAAAGTAGCTGTGGAAGTGGATCCCAACCCCCACAACCCCTGAGTCCAGATTGCCACTTCCAGAGTCAACCATGAATGACTCTGTTCATACCCAAATGGAAGAAACAATTTCTCCCACACTTGTACTCCCAATTTTTGCCCCAGCTAAAAACCCTGACCCTGGGTTTGACATACCCACTATCTCTTCAGTCATTCTTAAGTCGGTTGAATCTCCAAATAAACAGAATTCTGCTTACTTCCTTATCCCTATAAGAATCAGTGTCAGTCCTCATCATGTATCCTTTGAAGCTCTGGTGGATACCAGAGCTGTGGGGAACCTCATGAGCATCAAGTTGGCACAACAGTTAAAATTGGAAATGGATGTGGGCGCCTCAGTAATAGTAGCCTCTTCTGCTTACCAGTCTTCATATGTCATTTGCCATCCATTACACTTCTCAATCCACCAATATAACTTCTGCAATCAGTTTTCAGCCATGCCAAACCTAGTATTCCCAGTGATCTTGGGTGTGGGATGGTGGCGCCAACAACATGTGAAGATTCACTTAGAGTCTAATATATTGTCATTTACCAATGATGATTCAGAGGGAGAGTTCCCTTTAATTGACACCCTCAAAAAATACAAGGAACCAGCTCTATCACTACCTTGGTTAACTCTGCGATCATTCTGGCCAATTTCCCTGAAAGCTTAATGCAATACCGGGAAATCTTTGATATGGAAAAATCAGACTGTCTGCCTAAACATTCCAGGTACAATTGTGGATTTCAAACAACCATGGAATTGGTGAACATCAACTGTCTGTTGTATCCTCATAAAGTGGAGGAAGAGGCTGCACTCAATACCAGGTTGGACGATATGTTAAAAAAAGGCTGGCTGTTCAAAGAAACCTCTCCCATCGCCTCTCCTATTGTATTTGCAAGAAAATTGGATGGATCACTCCATCCTTGCATAGATTACGGTCACCTGAACAAAATATCAGTTACAGATCCCTACCCATTGCCCTTAGAACAGACAATCAGTCAGGCAATTGCCAAATCCTGTGTCTTTTCAAAATTGGATCTGGTGAACGCTTTCAATCAGATTAGAGTAATGGAAGTATAAGAATGGCTGACCATAATCTGAATGAGGCGAGGCATTTTTCAATTTCACGTAATGCCCTTTGGGCTGAAGCATACTCCTGCTACATTTCAATGAATGATTGACAATGCGTTAGGGTTACTCCAAACCTCCTGCGCCATTGCTTATATTGATGATATCCTAGTCCATTCCCTAACTCCCAAATGACATGCTATCAACTTAGAAGCAGTGGTGGCTGCTTTGCATAAAGCAGGCCTGTTCCTCAAAGCTTCCAAGTGTGAGTTTTACAAAAAAGAGTTTATATTTCTCAGAAACTTGGTACTTAAAGAAGGTGTTGCCATCCCCCAACAAATTAGACGCAATTTGAGAATGGCAAACCCCAACTACACATAAGCAGCTTCAAAGTTTCTTGGGTACTATCATTTTCTTAAAGAAATTTTCTCCTGAACTTTCCCAATTGGCTGCCCCGCTCCATCCCCTCACAGGGAAAAACACACCATTTTGTTGGACCCCCAAATGCCAGCAGGCATTCAAATCAATTAAGGAAGTATTCATGTCTCCTCCCATTTTGAAACATGCCAATCCCACCAAACTGTATATCATCGCATGTGATGCTTCATTGGTAGCTGTGGGCGCAATGCTGCTTCAGGACCACAATGGTCTCAAACATCCAGTCGCTTATTTCTCCCAAAAATTCACCGCTACAGAGCAGTCCAGGGCTATTTATGACAAGGAACTGGCTGCTGTTACATGGGCTTTAACTCACTGGCACTACCTGTTGCAGGGTGCTCATCATGAGTTAACAGTTCGCACAGATCACCAAGCTCTCTTGTATTTTTGCAAACCCCAAAAATTGGCACACCGGTAAGCCCAAACCTATTGGGACCTGTGCAGTTTTAACTTCAAATATGAATTCATCAAAGGTGCGCTAAATGTCCTTCCCAATTTCCTAAGCCATAGTCCCACTCACTGCCCCTCAGAAACTGAGGTAGAGGATCTTGTTACCATGATTCCTGCCACTCAAATTCTGTCAATCGCTCCCTCTGTTGTTTCCTCTGCTGCGTTGTCACCTGATGACCCATTATTAGCCCAGGTGTTAGTCAGTCAAACAGCTTGCCCTGAGGGTGTGGAGTTGATTGAACACTTGCTCACTCAAGTCCCAAACACTCCCTATATTCTCTAGAAGAAGGTCTCATTTACTTTTGTTTTCATGTTTGGGTTCCCCCTCCTTCCGCCTGCCCATATTCTGCGCACACTATGATCCCCCTGCAGTCAGACACCCCAGTAACAAGAATTGCATCGACTTGATCAAGTGAACCTTTAATTGGGCTGGACTGACCAAAGAGGTTCCAGCTTGGATTGCCAATTGTGTTATTTGTGCTAGGGCCAAGTTGGACCATTCTGGAAAGAACATTCTTCTGCACCTGTTACAACAGGTGGAAGGTCCATGGACCTCGGTATCCATAGATTTCATTGTCAACCTCCCCTGTTCTAATGGTTTCACAGTGGTAATGGTAGTGGTAGATCGCTTAACCAAATTTTACCTGTTTATTCTTTGTACTCCTGCAATTACATCAGAAGAAATGGCGCGTCTATTTGTTTGACATGTGTTTTCAATGTTTGGTCTTCCCCAGAAAATTGTTAGTGACAGGGGTACTCAGTTTACCGCCCAGTTTTGGAGTGAACTCTTGTCAATCCTTAAGATAACCCCCTGTCAATTCACAGTGTATCACCCCCAGTCTGACGGCCAGACTGAGTGGGTTAACCAA
Organism: Massospora cicadina; assembly: GCA_022478985.1. Classification (NCBI taxonomy): domain Eukaryota; kingdom Fungi; phylum Entomophthoromycota; class Entomophthoromycetes; order Entomophthorales; family Entomophthoraceae; genus Massospora; species Massospora cicadina. The sequence continues at coordinate 29,368 of JAKSZP010005982.1, read as the reverse complement.
GTTCTTGGACAGTACCTGCATTGTTATGCTGTAGCAGCGCAGGATACCTGGGCTGATGACTTGCCTCTTGCCCAATTTGCATACAATAATGGGACTCACACTTCCACGGGTTTTTCACCATATGAGGCAACGTTGGGTTATAACCCATTGTTCTCAGTTGGATCATGTTTACGACCAGAAGTGCAAGCTGCCACAGATCATGCTGCCCATATCCGATTGACCCAAGCTTTAGTGTGGGAACACCTCACTAAAGCCATTGATGACTATAAATGATTTTCATACTGCAAGCGTCTTCTAGGTCATGACTTTATGGTGGGCTCTTACATTATGCTCAATACTCACCATTTGCGAATCCAAACCCCTTCCCATAAATTCGCCAGTAAGCGTTCAGGCCCTTACTTAGTGGAGCAGGTATTGGGTAATGGAGCGTTCCAGTTAAAGCTTCCTGCGCATTAGAAGCAACACCCAGTTTTCCATGTATCCCAGCTGTCACCCTTTAAGGGTGTTATTCCCACGGATCCAGAATCAATCACCATCAATAACAAGGAGGAAGCTGAAGTGGAGGCCATCCTGGCATCTCAGAAGTCGCAACAATCAGTCCAATATCTTGTGGCCTGGAAAGGATATCCATATTATGAAAACAGTTGGGTCAAGGCATGCAATTGTGCGAATTGTATGGACCTGGTTGACGTTTTCCACACATCCCACCCCGAGGCTCCCCACCCACTTCAGAAAGCTGCAACAATTATGGCTATCAAGTTACCCAAAGCGCATAAGAACGTAGCTCTGGTGCAGTTTCCTGGTGGGGGGCCGTCCCTTTGGGAAAAGGAAAGGGTAATGTAAGTCTCAGGGAGTATCCTTTAGCTCTCAATTGAGTTATCTTTCCATTCCTGAATAGGAAAACACCAAAAGAGGATGGCAGTACCTCTCATCACCCAGGGTGACCTCACCCATGTAGTTGACAAGCAATGGGTGATAGCCCATCCACTTCAGATCCCACCCACGATTCCCTCACTCACCTCAGCAGAACTGTTGTGGGGAAATAGTGAAATCTGTGCTGAGATTATCGAACTGAAATTGGTCAGATTTAATTTGGATGGCAATCAGGATGATGGCCAAAATTCAAATGGCTGTAAAAGTATGAAGAATAAAATATCAGATGGATCGCCCAACAGTTCCAATTCAATCCCAAAATCAGTAGAACAAATATTGGGCAACATTGATGAGAGTTCAAAGCCCTCTGATAGTAATTTGGGCGTTGCACCTGATGAGCTACTATTGACCAAACAAATGGTTAATCGACCGAGCGTGGGCGGGTTGGCCATCCCAAACCCATTCCCAACCAAATGGTCACATCCCTATATGGGATGGCCTTGGGGGATTCCTGTCACTCGTTGGGCCAAATGCTGTTGTGCTAACCATTGGAAGTGTAATTGACTCCTGGTTCAGATGTTTGAGGTCGAACTTACAGAGTCTCAGCCCACCACTGAATTTTGTGATGTCAGTTCCTAAAGAATAAACCCCCCCACTACCATCCAATTTGCCAGTTAGGCTAAATTTGTGGATCCTGCCCACATCATTGTCACTACCCAACCAACCACTATTTAATCAGTTGCATGGCACTGAAAAATTTTTTAGTAAATTTTCTTACTTTATTTCCCAAATAAAAATTTATTAAAACCCCAAATTTTTATCTCCTTCCTTTCAACCACATTTCACATGGAGTTTAACTGGTGGTCCGCCGCTCCACACTCTGGGTGGGCCTTACCAATTCTCTTGGTTACCATGGTTCCCTCTATCGCCAATTGGGCTCAACAAGTCCAAAATCTTTGGCTCTACAACCTGGTTCTCATGACCTTCTGGCAGCAATATACAGGGATTTTATGGCCCTATGTTTGCCAACTACAAGAGAAAATTTGCCTCTCTTCTACCCCCAACATCATGGTTTTAACAACTAAGAATCTTGCAGAAACTATCCCAGTAGTTTCCACCCCTGTTACCAAAACCCCTGGGTCTGAAGTCTATTTAATGTGATTTGCCGTTGGGATACTCCTAACCCTGACATTCCGCCACCATTTTGTGGTATCCTATTTTCCAGCTCCATATCAAGTCATATGGTCAGCAATGCCTCTGGCATTCTGGCTTGCTTTCTGGATGCTTACGCATCCCAACTGGCAGGCTGGTCTAAACTTTTTCTGCTATTTCCATGACACACAGTATGCCATTGAAACCAAATTAAATAATTTTTACTTGGTTCAGTATACTTTAGGAGCTCAGAGCTTATAGTATCAGCTGATACTTATAATAGTAAAAAAGATACTATCTACTATTTAATATATAACTTAGCACTAAAAGTATTTTCTAAACTTTATTACATAAAAATATCTCAAGTTGTTTTATAAAGTTAATACACCATAAAATATTCTAAATTTTAACTTTTCTTTCTCGTTGCAAACACTTTTGCAACCTATTCAATTCAAGACTAAATCTAGTTTGATAATCTCATAGAGGAGATTAGTCTGCGCCCATGTCTGGGAGCAGTTGGGCAAGCAAGGCAAGAGGAGCAGGCGGAAGGCCCGCAGCCTCTAACATTTGAAAATGCCCCAGAGAATCTGGCGAAATAGAAAAAAATCTAAAAAAACTGGCGGTCACAATTTCCCTGGAGATACTCGTGTGGCAAGCACAATGTAACCAGTACATCAACACGCCACACTCCCAGCCACTTTTGTCAGTGGAATTCGGAGTCCGTGTGTATCTGGACATCCAAAAAATGGCCTTATGGGAAAATTTTGTGAAGATGTACACAAAATTTTCCTGACCACGGTGTACGTTGAACCTCACTCCATGTCATGTGGTTGGCTGGACCTAGGTTTCAAAAACAAAATAGCAGCACATGAGGCTGCAGCAGTGCGCATAGTAGTCAACCTCCCCAAAGGGCAATGGGTCATCAAAACCAAATGCACCAGATGGACAAAATCAAACCAAATTTTCCTCACATTTGACTTTTTGCCTACTATGGTAAAACATGACATTTTGGAGCAACACCTGAAAGATGGTCTCGCCATATATGGCAAAATACAATCTTTCAAAATGCAACATTTCACGCTGATGCCACACCTGTGCACTGGCAAAACCATCGCAGTTCTGATCCCAACTGAGGAGATCATGAAGGACCTAACCCAGATCCCATGCTCCACCTTTATTGATATTGCAGGGCATACCACCCACCCATTCCGGGTAACCGTGGACAGCGCGCCCCCCATTTGCACCCACTGTGACGCGTTCAGCTATAAGGCGCACGCATGCCCCATCAAGGAGGGCGTCACATTCCAAGAGCACCCCTTGGCGGCCATGGCCAGCGGAGAGGCGCACTACGAACCAACTGCAAGCACCAAGGAGGCTTTCCCGTGGGGAGCACAAGGCTGCTACCTATTGGTAAAGCCCATCTCCCCGCAGGAGCAGAAGAAGGCCAAGCAGGCCCATAGGGCCACGGCCAAGGAAGCGGCCAAGGCCACCACCACCATCCCACACTCACAACGCCAGGAGGACATGGAGACCTTCACAGTGGAAGTGACTTGGGAATCCATCACCCAATCAGATTGGGAGGCCCATGATGAGTGGGCCACTCAATCTGAGGATCCAATGGGAGATTTGATCTCACCCAATCACTGCACCCAAGCTCCAGTCAAAACTGACTTGGGACCTATCCCAAACAAAAAAATTTTTTTTTGCCCTGCTCGACGGTGCACCAAACTTATCTGCACCGCAAAAAATTTGTCCAACGTTGGGAAAACAAAAAGTGAAGGCCAAAGCCAATGTGACTCTTTCCACAAAAATTAACAAAAACCCCAATAGTGTTGCTGCTAACACCCACGCTGCTGTGAAAGCCCGTGGGGACCTGGAAGAGGCTGGTGGGCCTGGGGGCCCACCCCTCACACCTAAGGTGCAATGGGGGAAACCCTCACTCTAGGGATGCTGAATATCGCTGGACTCAAGGCCTCCCCATCCCGGGCTAGGTAACTGAGTTTTTTACAAAACAATTTACCTGTGGATATCCTGGACATCCAGGAGTCCCACTGTCCATGAGGTTCTGAGGAAGCTTGGAAAACAATGCTCCTACCATCCCTATCCTTTTGGTCAAAGCACTGTGGGGTGCTAATTCAGAAAAATAATTTTTTCAAATTCACATCCTCAGAAACATTCCTAAATGACTGAGTGCTTTCTGTCACCTTCTCGTGGGCCAATGTTGCGCACACAATCGTCAACATCTACGCCCCAAAAAGTGCACACGAGTGTCAGGAATTTTTCTTGTCAGTCAAATCCCTCCCGCTACCCCCCTATTCTTTCATAGTTGGTGACATGAACTGTTGGCTAACCTCACCAACGGACCAGTGGCTGCCCTCACCCCGCACCCCACAGGGTCACGTAGAACTACGCGTTCTAAAAGCCACCCTTGGGTTAATGGATGCGCTGCTGTGACATGCCCCACTGCTCAAAAACATGACGCGTCCCCATGTCCACAACGGCTAATTAAGGTCCATGACCCGCATTGACCTTATTCTAACGCCAGCGAAATTCCAACCCCACACCCCTACTTCAAAACAACAAAAATGGAATTCTCTGACCACCGACTGGTCTCGATAACATACCACTTACCTGTCACAGTTGTAAAGGCCCCACATTGGTGCAAAATCCACCCCCCGAGCTTGCATCACCAGGATTTTCCATGTGGGTGGAAGAGGCAACTTTGGTGAAATCGTTTGTTACACCATTTTGTGCAGACCCCATTTCCACATGGGCAACTTTCAAAGAGGACACCATCTGCCACTATTGCCATCTCTCCTCCAGACGCAAATGAGCCACATTGGCGGTTATCTCGCGCGCACTGATGGAATTGGCCCACTTGGAGTCCAACATTCCAGCCACAGGATACAGCCCTGCATGGGGCCGGAAGTGGGTGGAGGCAGCCGCCCACCTCAACGCACTCAAAAGGCAACACAAACATCAGGTTTGTGTCCAATACAGGGCCACATGCATCACTAAAGGTGACAAGTGCACCGCATACTTCTTTAAAAAAATTTTTGCACTACACCAGAGTGTGGCCTGCACACAGGTGCGAAGATCAGATAAATCCATTGTGGACACACTGGCCAATGTGGCAATCAAAATGTAAAGATATTACTCTGAGTTATACTGAGCCAAACCAATTCAGCTGGCCAAAATGGCAGAATTTCTCAACTGAGCTCATATCCGCACCATTTTCTGATACCTGGAAATAATGAATTTAATTACTCTGAATGAATTATGGACAGCCATTTGCGGTGCGCCAAACCAAAAATGCCCAGGCCCAGATGGCATTCCATATGAGTTCTACAAAAATATTTCAAATATATATCCCCATTGCTGCTAGCCTCACTCAACCAAAGCCTGTTGGAAATGCGCCTCCTACCAGGAGGACATGAGGCCTTTACTGTCACACTCTTCAAGAAAGGGGATAAGCTTGACTTAGCCAACTGGCGCCCTATTTCTCTAACAAACACAGACACCAAAATTTTAACAAAAATCATGGCTAACCATTTAGGGACTGTAGCATCTGCCACCATCTCCCCAGAACAATTCGGTTTTATCCCCAGAAGGTCGATTTGGGATAACATGCACTCTGTGGCTAATTTGTGTCAGTCCACAGCCTCTGGGGCACTTGTATTATTGGACCAACAAAAGGCCTGTGATAGAGTAAACTGGGAATACCTTAGGGCCTGCCTCCATCAATTCCGCCTACCCCTACGCTTCATAAACTGGGTGATGCTGCTCACAGAATCTGCGACAATGGCAGTGTGTGGCCCAGGCTTCCTAACGGAAGTAGTCCGCCCTCAAAGGGGCCTGCAACAAGGGGACCCTCTCAGCCCAAACTTATACAACTTCAGCCTTGACCCACTACTGCGAAATTTGAATGCCCACCTCACTGGGGTCCATGTGCCAGGCCAAACCCCAGTCAAGATGATGGCATTTGCAGATGATTGCGTGGTGGGGGTGTCTAATAACAAAGATGCATGCGCGCTTGAAGCCCTCATCCAGGAATATTCCCAGGTAAGCAACATGACACTGAATGCCTCCAAAACCGAAATCATCCTCCTTGGTCAGTTTCAGAAAACTGCTGGGCCCCAGCAAGTAGTTCCCAACCCGGCCCATATGCTCGCCCACGTCCACGCCTTAATAACTCAACACACACCGCTCCACTGGTGCTCCCCTTCGTGCCAAGTCCTACCATAGGACCAGTGCGCCATCTGGGCGTGTGGATGGAGGCAGGCGGATATGCATCAGCAGTAATGGAGTGCCATATATTGGACAACGTGATGAAGCGAATCGCCTCTCTCAGAGCCCACCCTACTACCCTCACTGGCAGAGTTGTTCTTGCCAACTCTATGCTCCTATCCAAAGTCTGGTTCAGAGCCCACGCCATCCCCTTCTCCCGAGATTCTTCAAATCCCTGTATGCTTTGCTGCAAGGATGGCTTTGGTCAGGCCGCCCTCCACCAGTACGGCTAGAGGTCATGTTTGGCTCTCATCATAAAGGTGGCATGGGCCTGCTTGACTTCAAAGCCCATGCTGCCAAGATCCTGGGCACCTGGATCATGGCCATCACCGCTCCTACACTCCCAGCCCAACACTGGTCCCGCGCGGCCCACTCCAACTTCTCCCAAGCCTTGGGCCTCAACAATCCATCAAACCCCCACTCCCTGATGAAATACCTCGCATCACACACATTGGCCACAGGTCCTCATGAGACTAAAACCCACTACAAACGAATCCTACTCTCCATGAAAAGCGCTGAGTGGAGAATTCATATTAGTGGACATACAACCTGAAGAGGCCGCCCCTCTCTTTCAGTTCACACAAGAGGTACAGGGGCTACCCATCCATGATGGCGTGATCCCCATTCGACCCTAAGTCCTATCCAGGGTGGACTACCTGGACATGATGGACATCCCTTATTCCACTGAGACCCAAAAGACTATCTGGAAATACGCACACCATCCTCTGTTGCAGCCTCAAGTCCGCTCCCATGTGTGACACTGCCTGAGAGGCGGGTGTATCATACAGCTGAGCGCTCTAACGCTTTACACTCATCCTGTGTCGTGTGTGGCCAGTATGGAACGCTGTTCCACCGCCTGGAGAAGTGCCCCACTTCTAAAGTGATATGGCGCGAAGTCCAACATCTGCTAGGCCAGGATCAAACGCATCCCTTCAGTCTGTCAAGAGATATGTTTGCTTCATCAATGGCCTCCCCCTTCCACCCTCCTCTCCAAGCTCTGGTGGTTGCAATCGCCATGTGGACTATCCACTCAATTGTCTTGGATGCCATCGCTGGCTCCATCCCCACCCTCCCAGAAGCTGTCCACAGATTCTGGTCTCTCATTTGGTGGACCACTTTCAAGCGTGGATGTTTGGATATCTCTCACCATGTCGCCAACAGCTGGTCTCCTCCTGGTTTCCAGTCTGGTTCATCAAATCAAACTCCTTCCTTCACACGTGCTCAATAGTGGCTACGGCCCCCTTCACACGTTCCCTCCCCCCCCATAAGTGGCGTTCCCGCTGGCAACAAGAGATAGCATCGCTTCTCTGGGGTGCCCCCCTGGTACTAAGTTTATCTTTCCTGAGTCATATTCAGAAGTGTCCATCCCATGGTCGGCCTTCCCCGCAATAAATTTAAAATTTAAAATAAAATATTCTTAATTTTTATTGTATTAAGAGCTTGTAGTGTATCCTTTATCTTATAACTTTCTTTTATAAAAGGGGAAGTTGCCTCAGTGTTAAAACATAAGCCTGATGACCATCACCTCCCCAGTTTGATTTCAGATGAACTTGGGTAGGGGACAATTATGAAAGTGTTGGTGTTATGCACCAATGCCCCAAACTAATATAGCAAGTAGCAAGATAAGCTATGGAGTTCCTGGACTATCAGAACACCACATGTAGAAATTTAAATGAGATTTATCATCCTTTCCTAATTTTTTATTTCACCGTTTTGTCTCTTTAGTTATATGGTATTATTCATAGACCAGCCCACCTAAATTTAAATAGAACCTTCTTGTATAATTTATGATAACTTTTACAGTATCATCTTCTATATGTAAATCATGTATATATAGTAAATTTTCTGTTTGGTGTTTATCTACAAGTTTGTTTATTTATATATAATACAAGTTTAGTTTTATACCAATTTTGATACAACCATTTCTAATAAATAGTGCACTTTTTGGGAGGAATCCTGATATAATTATAGAATATAGTAGTATAAAATTTGAAACTAATTAATAATATAATTTTCAAGATATTACCTTATCATCACATAAACTTAGTCATTCATACTAGTAAGGCTTTGGTGAAATAAGTGGTTTCCAAAGGCCTAGACCCTTATAATTGGCTTTACACATGATACAAAGCACCAAAGGTCTATTTTTCAAAGAGGCTGTCAGGATGCAGGGGATCAAATCTTAACTGGCCCTAAGTTGATTTAGGACTTGAAGCGCCCAGTGAGTTATTAGGCCCTAAGTGTCAAAAACACCTAAATAAGGACTAAGAGTATAAGTGAAAACAATATTTATTTAGAAGCCTTGAAGTATTTATAGTTACTCAAGGCTAAAAGTGGGATAATAGAGAGGATTCATAACAGGCAGAAACCAGATAGATGATAGGTAAAATAATTAAAAGGAAGATAAGAAAAATCTAAATGAGGGATAGCAATAGTATGCCCAGCTTAACAAAACTCTCAGCTTAGATTGTCAATAATAGTAAAGTTGTGAATTTAGATAAATAATAATATATGGTTTTATTATCCTTGGTTTATATTGTCAGTAATTTACAAAACTCAAAAATAACTATTGGTATCAATACCTGATAGATTTTAATCAATTACAACATAAAAAAAACTTATAAATATCATTGGGAATAAACCCTATACTTTGAGATAGCTAAACTCAAGTTAATGAGGAGCACAACACAGAATTTTTTGATAACTTAATACCAATGAGTCAAACCCCAGTAAGAGGTTTACTCATAAGAGGGTGAATCCTGATAGAGGCTGTGATTGAGTAAAGGGAGAAACTCAAAATGTGTCTCATTAAAAATGTGAAAAAGATTTTGTAATGTTGAGGGTTGTCAGATATCAGGATATTGGACATGATGGGAAGAATATTGACCAATCATCTCCCACAAATAAGTTGATTCCTGTCAGGGGCTGGTACTACTTTATCCCAGTTTGTGATAGCAAGCCGTGAATCTGCTAAGCCTGAGCTAAAGGTCCAGTATAACAAAGGGGCAGTGCGTACCATATAGAGAATGACAAGGGCAATTGGGCAGTTTAGCCCTAAAGATGGAAGGATTGCTTCAACTATTCCCATTCCTGTTAAAGCCAGTACACCGGCTATGTTTGAACGTGGAAGTAATGGAAGAGGGGTTTGTTCAGGTATAGGTGTTTCTGCACCCATGGTTATAGGTTTTATAGAATAATTGGTTAGAATGTATAGCTTGTTTACTATATGGTATATGGAACTGTTATAATGAAAATATGTACTTAAAGGGTTTAGCATATGATAATATTTTAATGACAACAAAGATTAACCGTCTGAATAGTCTAGTTTTATATCTCATCTAACTTCCTGGACTTTCTTAAGATTAATTAATTTTTGAACAAAGCACTATAATTACTTTGAGCTTATGGGATTGTGCCTTGCATGTGATTTTAAAAGTAGCGGGAATCATCTCAGTCTCATTGTAAATTATTTAGGTGTGATTAATCAACTCAATATCATTCCAATTAGGGTAATTTAAGCGATTAATTGAACAAAACTCATTACAATCAGGATTTGATATGCAAATAATCTATCTAACTTCAGCACAAATCCTCTTAATATGATGAATTTTATCTGAAATCTCATATATTTCTCTAATGTCAGGCTTTAACCTGACATCATCCCCCACCAGAGCTGAAGCTACCCACAAGGCCTTCTTCTTCCATTTCTTTAACAGATTGCCTGCATTCTTTAAATTCTCCTCAGGCTCCCAAGTGCTCTCTTCTGCAGGATATCCAGCCCACTTGACCAGAAATTGCATTGTCCCACAATGCTTATGTCTTCCAATGATAGCCTTTACCTCATACCCTGGATATGTACTATCAATCAGAGGGGGTAGCGCCTTTAACTTTCTGATGAGGTAATGAGCTACCATCCTCCTTGTACAAAAGTGAAAGTTGAAAGACATCATGAATTTTCTATTCATTCAGTAGAGCAACTCGGTAGGCAACCTTCTCAATGACCTCCTTTACCTTATATGGTCCTACATACCAATGGGATAATTTATGGCATGGTACATCCAATGGAACATTGCAAGCATCCAAATAAACTTCACTCCCAAATTCCAACGTCTTCCAGGCACTCTTTTTTATCTGCAAAATCCTTGTAGGTCTGCACTGCTCAAGTTAAATTTGCTTGACATAATGCATGGGTCTGATGAATATCCTTCAGAAATTCTCTTCCTGATAGATTGTTCACTTTAGTAGTTGGCAGTGGTTCCCAACTCACATCATAGCTATAGTTAGCCCTAAAAGGTGACATTACAATGGAGGCATGGTCCATGTTGTTGTAACAAAACTGGGCCATTGGTAACAGCTTAACCCAAATATCCTGTTCAGCATTCACATAACATCTCAAGTACTGCTCCAGCACCTGATTGACCCGCTCAGTTTGTCCATCTGTTTGAGGATGATATGCAGTAGACAGGCATCTCTTAAATCCAAGATCTGATATAACCTGCTTCCAAAAGCGTGAAGTGAACTGTGGGCCTCTGTCAGAGATGACCTCCTTGGGTATTCCATGATATAAAAAGACCTTCTTTATACATAGCTGGGCTGTCTCTTTGGCTGTGACATTGGTGGTCATAGGAATGAAGTGAGACATTTTTGTGAAATGGTCAACTACCACTAAAACTGAATTATACCCCTGAGAATGGGGTAGCTCAACAATGAAATCTAGAGGTAACTGATTCCCAAGGCTTATGAGAAAACTTCAACGGTTCCAACTGACCTTCAGGATAGCCCCTCCCTAGCCTTAGTACGCCCACAAATCTCACATCCAGCCATGTACTTACTAACATCTCTAATCAGCCCAGGCCAGCGGTAAGTTCTCTGGATTATAGTTACCATCTTATTTCGTCCAGGATTCCCAGCCATTCCTGAGTCATGGTGTTCACATAATATTTCCATTTGTTGGGACCCTTTAGGCACATAAAGGCATTTCTTCCAACAGACCAAAGTCCTTTCAGAGAGTATCCCTTAAGGTACTATCCACTATTCAAATCCTGACTCAGGTCAGCCTTCACACCTTGACAAAACGCATCTTCTTTCTGGGCTTTTTAAAATATTATCTTCCTGTCCCACCAAAATCATGTGAGAGAGCTGATCCACTGGGTTCCGTGTTTTTAGTAAAACCTGTGTGTTATATTCTGTGATCTCCCTTCTGCAGGCATTAAGTCAGGGCGATAACTTAAAGAATCTAGGACCACATTAACCTTCCCAGGATTGTATCCACTTTCCAGGTCATAATCAGCAAGGGTAAGGACCCATCTAGCTTGCCGCTGATTTAGCTGGCGCGAGTAAAATTGTATGTCAGGTTCTTATGGTCAGTCATGATCTTTGTGGGGTGTTTTGCCCCACACAAGTACTGTCACCAGTGTTTAAGGGTCTGAACAATTGCCAGCATCTATTTGTCATAGATTAGGTAGTTACATTCAGTGGGGATAAACTTTTTGGAATAGTAGGCTATGGGATGAAGCCTACTATCATCCCTCCTGCAATAAAACCCCCCAAGTGCATATCCAGAAGCGTCAGTCTCAACCACAAAGGACTTATCATAGTTGGGCATGGACAACACTGATGCAGAAACAAAGGCAGACCTTAAGTCAGCAAAAGATTTTTTTGCTGCTTAAGACCATTTATACGGAACACTTTCTGATGTGAGCTGTGTCAAGGGTAATGTAATAGAATAAAAGCCTTTGGTAAAATCCTTACAAAAGTTTGCTTAACCCAAGAAACTGCGAACTTCCTTCCATCTATTAGGTGTAGGCCAAGATGTGATAGCATCTACTTTGCTAGATGCCATGGTAAACTCACTCCTTCCCACAACATAACCAAGAAATTCAACTTTTCCTGAGCAAAATCACACTTTGAAAGCTTGACTTAAAGTTATATCACAAAACCTAATCAAAGATCAATTTCAGATTTCTGAGATGTTCCTCTTTAGGTTTGCTATACAACAAAATATCATTCAGGTAAGCCACGCAGAACTTGTCCATGTACCCACCCAAAACTGTATTGATCATTTGTTGAAATGTACTTGGTGCATTGCAAAGGCCAAACGGCATGACAAGATACTCAAACAACTCAAACCGCATCTGTCATGTGTAGATGACATCATAGTGGGAACCAACCCCAAAGATAAGGCTGAGTGCCTGGAGGCCCAAAAGGTGAATCTACAGGGCCTCCCTGACTTGAGGCATACCCTAGACCAACGCTGGGTATGGGCAAAATATGCCCAGGTTGGTACTAGTGGGGTGCCAAAAGCTCAGTCCCTTACTAAGGCCCAGGCATTAAAACAAATGGCCTACATAATGAACAAAGATGGTTCAGTTTAGTTTGTTGAGGAATGGGGTTTTAAAACCCGTTCCATTTATGAAATGACACGCTTGGGTCAAATCCAACTTCAATCAATAACTCGAGTGAAGTCAGTTTTGGCTTATTTAACAAATTCAGATGGGAGTGTTGCCCTATTGGTGGGTCAGTGCCTGGGTCCACTGCAGCAAACCCCGTTTTCCCCCAATGACACTTAGATGTCTTTTACCTGACCAACATTCCTTGTTGGTCAACTTCCCAAATAAACCTTGTCCTCATTATACCGTTTTACTTTATGCTTTTTTAATGATCCTGTGTGCAAACCTCTTCAAGGAGGTCTCGCACTCCATTAACCTTGCCATTCTAAACACAATCTGATTCTCACCTCCCTCGCGCACCATTGGTCCGCCAGGTACCCTCCAACCTGGGTCATTTACCCCTTCTCTCCGTATGTACCATGACTCTTGTGGCTGGTTAATTCTAGCATTTCTTTGTTTGAGCTGTTATTGCTCTAGCATCCTCTGCTGGGAACTAGCAGCTGTATTATTAACGGCTAGTTTCCTTGCATAGGCTCTGTGCACCGTGCACCTCCACGCTGGAAACAGGAGAGTTATAGACACTCTCCTTACATTAGTTGACTAACATTTTTTCCTTATGTGCATGAACTTTTTCCGTGTGGAACTTTTCCAAAGTGGAAACAGTGGGCGCTGGCTGTGGGCTTTGGCTGTCATTAGCCACATCGCTGTTTCCTCTTTTTCCCGAAGGTTGGAGCAACTCAGCATTATTAGGGTTGCCTTCAACTGGAAAGTATTCACCCTTCATGTTCGTACCTGGTGGATTTAGACAATTTGATGTCTGAAAGTCATGATTCCCCAATTTTTCATTCTGATAACCAAATTTTCCCTTGCCAGCACATTCAGATGATGCTGGTGGAATTGGCGTAGATGGACCTAGGGGTGTTGGCCTTGGATAACGTCGGCCATTCTGTTGCAGTATCAGGGATAGGGTCATTTGCGTTTAAAAACGCGTTTTATAACAAAACCCTGATATATACCTCTGAACCATATTGGCCCTCTCATGGCTCAGATCTGGAACCCATTCCTTTGTATGAAATCACACCAGAAAATTCCCGTTTGACCTTTTACATGATTAGCAGCACTCAGGAAGATGAAAAAAGTGCTGCACCTACAATATGGAAATGTTTATGCACTTGCAGAAGGCATGAAGAGGTATGTGGCCTCAGTAGTAAGAGTGGCCAACTATCCCTCACCCTTCTATGATTCCCAAACCTACCCTAATGGTTTTCTCAATCCAGAAGAACTTTTAGGTAAGGTGGGGGCGTTTTCTGCATTGAATAAATCCCACTATGGATACTTTCTCTTGACTGCTACCCTTACATCCTCTTTGGGGAAGTTCACCACAACCATTTTAGTGGATATCAGTGCCTCTAACAATTTTATGGACCAAGACCTTGCTGACTACCTTGAGTTAAGTTGCTCACCAGGTGGTATGGTTAGAGGTGGGGCGTCTCAAGGTATCCCTGCGCTGAACGTCATGGGGTTGGTGGACTACCAATGGGCGCCTATCTTCTGTCTGACCAGTTTCAAGCTATCAAGCACCTCTTATTCCCCATTATTTTGGGGGTTGAGTGGTGGAGAAAGTTTGACGTCTAAACTCATTTGAAAGAAAACACTCTATCCTTGTCTTTGTTAAATGGCCACCAGTTGATTGTTCACTTGTTGGAGGATAACACCCAGGGCCCATTACCTCACTGGCCCAATGTTCCCAAACCTTATCTTTCTCTCTTTTCTGAAGCCCTTCTCCTCTGTGGGATTTCCCTTACCTTCCTGTTTGGAGGGTTTGGAATCCTCTTTTGATGCAGCATACACCAACACACTCCCTGAGCACTCTGAGTTCAATTGTGACTTCAAGCTCATGGTGGATCTGGTGCATATATCTTCCCCCATTTACCCATTGACTGTCCGGAAGGAAGAGGCGTTGGATGTTTTGGTGAAGGAACAGTTGGACAAGGGTGCGATTTTTCAGCGTACCTCCCCTGTATGCTCCCCCCTACTCTTTGTGAGAAGTCTGATGGTACTTTACGCCCCTGCGTAGACTATGGTAAACTCAATAATGTTACTGTACCAGACCTCCATACCATCCCTTTGGATTCACAGATTGCACAATATGTGGAGAAGGCAAAGGTCTTCTCCAAGCTGGATTGCCTCAATGCGTTCAATCAGATCCGGATTAAAAAGGGACAAGAGTGGTTGACCGCATTCTGTACCAAAAAAGGGATCTTTCAGTTTCAGGTCATGCCCTTTGGGCTTAAGAATGCCCCTGCTATCTTTCAACGCCGCATTGATGCAGCGTTGGGGGACCTGTTAGGGGTATGCGCGGTCGCCTACATGGATGATATCCTGGTGTTTTCCCTGGATCAGGAGTCCCATGCAGTCCACCTTCAGCAAGTGGTGGAGCGGTTAAAGGCATCCAGCCTTACGCTGAAAAATTTTAAAGTGCGAGTTCTTCAAGTCCCAGGTCACATTTCTGAGCAACGTCATGTTTGACCAGGGACACATGATAACTCCAGACAAGGAGAAGGCGATTTGTGAGTGGCCTACTCCCACCTCAGTCAAGAAATTGAGAAGCTTTTTGGGGACGTTCACGTTCCTCAAGAAATTCACTCCCAATTTGTCTGAGGTGAAGGCTCCCTTATACAAGGCTAGCAGTGCCAAGGTGCTTCAGTGGTCCCCCACTTTGGAGGATGCTTTCCAAGCAGTGAAGTGCACCCTGTTGTCCACGACTGTTCTTCTCCATGTTGACCCTTCATAGGAGTTCATTGTGTTTACTGATGCCTCCAACTTCTCCATAGCGGCTGCCTTGTTACAAGTAGGCGAAGATGGGATAGAGCATCCAGTGGGATATTTTTCTAGGAAGAAGTATTTTACAGAGTTGAATTACGTCGTTTATGATAAGGAGTTATTGGCAGTTTTGGAGGCGCTGAAATATTGGCGTCACCACTTGCATGGCTCATCTCAACCTTTCTGTTTACAAACAGATCACCGTGCCTTGCTGTACTACTGCGCTCCTCATGTCTTAACCCCATGGCAGAACCGTTGGCGTGAGACCCTTGCCCAATTTGCATTCACATACGATTTCACCAAGGGTAAGGATAATGTTTTGGTGGATCCTTTGAGCCGCAACTCTGCTTTAGCGCCCAATACCAGGGAGGTAGAAGTTCACAACACACAGGTGATGATTCCTCCAAGTAAACTTCTGCCTCAACAACCCTCTCCCTCGGCCAAAGGGCCAGCGCTTGCACCTCTGGAAAATGTGGAGGAATATAGTATGTTCAGTAAGGTAGTCCTTTCCCAGCTACTAGCAGCCAAATATACTATTTTACTTGCTAAGTGTGAGTTAAATCAAGAGGATCTCTACAGGGGCTACCATGTGAAGGATAAGATGGTGTGGTTTCAGGGGCGCCTATGGGTTCCTGCTGGCCCACTTCACCTGGAAATCATCTGGGACCATCATAATGGACTAACCATTAGACATCCTGGGAAAGCAAAGACGTTGGAGTTAATACGCCACACGTAAAATTGGAAGGGCTTGCCTGCTCAGGTGGGGCGGTATTGTAAGGAGTGTTTGATCTGCAACCAATTGAAGCCAAACTGTCAACCTTTAGCAGGGTTGTTGTTACCAGTCCAGAAAGCTGAAGGGCCCTGGACTTCTCTCTCAGTGGATTTCATTGTGGAACTACCTGTCTCTGATGGTTATGATGCCATCATGGTGGTGGAGGACCATTTTACAAAGTTCTCCCACTTCATTCCTTGCAAAACTATAATAACCGCGGCTGAGATGGCCAGGCTCTTCGTCACGCAGGTGTTTGCACTCCATGGGGTTCCCTCAAGAGATTACTAGTGACTGGGGACCCCAATTCACCTCTGTCTTTTGGGAAGAGTTGTGTAAGACTCTTCAGATTCGCCCCTGCCATTCAACTGCCTATCACCCTCAATCAGATGGGCAGACTGAACGTGTGAACCAGTGCTTGGAGCAGTTCCTGCGGTGTTACACCACTGCAGATCATTCTGATTGAGTCTCTTACCTTCCAATGGCCCAATTCAGTTACAACAACACATCACATTCCTCGATCAGTTGTTCCACTTTTTTCGCCAGCCATGGCTTTAACCCCGCCTTTAACATGGAGCCCAGCTGTGGGTCTAAGGTTGAAGCGGTGGTGGACTTTGCCAAGACTATCAAGAAGGTCCACCAGAGGGTTTCCACAAGCTTGGAGGCAGCAATGAGAGTGTATAAGGAGAACGCTGATGGAAAGCACCGAGTGGGTCCCATGTACAAGGAAGGGGATCTCATGATGCTTGATGCTTGTAAAATCCCTATCAAGCAGCCATGCAAGAATCTGGGACCAAAGAGGATTGCCCCTACCGCGTTATTAGAAAGGTAGGCCACGCCTCATACCAGCTAGATCTCCCCCTTTCCTTCCAGATCTTCTCTGTGTTTCACAAGAGCAAACTGACATTGTTTGAGGGCCCCCACCAGAGACTCCTGAGGCCTATCTCGTGGATGGGGCGCCAGAGTGGGAGGTGGAAGAGATAGTTGCATCCCGCCACGCTAAAGAAGACTGGAGTACCTAGTATCCTGGAAGGGCTTTGATGCTGCAGATAACAGTTGGGTCCCTGCGCGTGACTGTGTGCATGCCCAAGATCTAATAAAAGCCTTCCACAAGCGTTTTCCCCTGGCTGCTGGATCCCAACCCAAACTGACCGTTGCTGCCATGAAGTTGGCTCCTTCCCACAAGAACTTTTCCCTTGCGCAAGCCCCTGGAGGAGGGTTTGAGCCCCATCAGGAGGATAGGGTAATGTCATGTGTAGATGACATCATAGTGGGAACCAACCCCAAAGATAAGGCTGGGCGCCTGGAGGCCCAAAATGTGAATCTACAGGGCCTCCCTGACTTGAGGCATACCCTAGACCAACGCTGGGTATGGGCAAAATATGCCCAGGTTGGTACTAGTGGGGTGCCAAAAGCTCAGTTTCTTACTAAGGCCCTGGCATTAAAATGAATGGCCTACATAACAAACAAAGATGGTTCAATTCAGTTTGTTGAGGAATGGGGTTTTAAAACCCGTTCCATTTATGAAATGACACGTTTGGGTCAAATCCAACCTCAATCAATAACTATATTGAAGTCAGTTTTGGCTTATTTAACAAATTCAGATGGGAGTGTTGCCCTATTGGTGGGTCAGTGCTTGGGTCCACTGCAACAAACCCCGTTTTCCACCAATGACACTTAGATGTCTTTTACCCAACCAACATCCCTTGTTGGTCAACTTTCCAAATAAACCTTGTCCCCATTATACCATTTATACTTTATGCTTTTTTTAATGATCCTGTGTGCAAACCTCTTCAAGGAGGTCTCGCACTCCATTAACCTTGCCATTC
Organism: Massospora cicadina; assembly: GCA_022478985.1. Classification (NCBI taxonomy): domain Eukaryota; kingdom Fungi; phylum Entomophthoromycota; class Entomophthoromycetes; order Entomophthorales; family Entomophthoraceae; genus Massospora; species Massospora cicadina. Next base: position 11,246 of record JAKSZP010005982.1, on the reverse strand, counting down.
TAAACACAATCTGATTCTCACCTCGCGCACCATTGATCCGCCAGGTGCCCTCCAACCTGGGTCATTTACCCCTTCTCTCTGTATGTAACATGACGCTTGTGGCTGGTTAATTCTGGAATTTCTTTGTTTGAGCTGTTATTGCTCTAGCATCCTCTGCTGGGCACTAGCAGCTGTATTATTAATAACTAGTTTCCTTGAGTGGGCTCTGTGCACCGTGCACCTCCATACTGGAAACATGAGAGTTATAGACACTCTCCTTAAAGCAACTTGAAAGCCGTTTTCCATTCATTACCTTCTTTAATCCTGATCTGGTTAATGAATCCCTCAGATCCACCTTTGAAAAGAAGTATCCCCAGAAAACTAATTGCTCAAGTAGTCAGCATCAGTTAAAGGGTATCGTTTCTTTATGGCGATATCATTCAGCTTTTGATAATTTATGCAGGATCACAAAACTCCATCTTTCTTGCTTGAATATAAAAGTGGAGATGAACATGGAGACTGAGATACTCAATTGAAACCTTTTTAACATAGTATCCAAGTACTCGCATAATGCCACCTGTTCCCGTTGGTTGCAGCTATATATTGGTCCATGAGTAGGCTGCTGCCCTTCTATTAAGTCTATTGAATGATCAAAAAGGCTATGTGATGGCAGAATACTCGCCTCTTCTTCGCTAAACACTTCAGACCATGCTTTAACTTATGCTGGAATCATTCCTTTACATGCCTCCAATAGAACCTTGGGAGATTCCGCAGCATACAACCCTGAAAACATACCTTTTACTAAACGCCCATTCTTCTCTCTTTCCATTCACTTTGACTGTGACAGTGTTTCTGCCATAGTGATGTTGGAGTTCCATCTGGACTAACCATGGAAAGCCAAGGATTATAGGCTGGGGAGTACTCTTTAGAATCCAAAATTCAGTCTCAATTTTCAGGTAGCCAACTAATAGACTTATGGGATGTGCACAACAGTAGGCAATGGACTGCTCCCCATTTCCCAGGGTTTATGGTCAGTGTTCTAGTCCCATTTGGAACTCCCAACTTTTTTACCATTTCCTCTGATAAAAAGTCCGGGAGGCCCCACTATTCAGTAAAGCCTCAGTATGGAACATAGTATATCCCATTATCAAACGTATAGGTAAAACAGGGTAAGATTGAGTTCCATTTTTATATTGCAAAGGCAACTGATGAAGCTTTACCTTTCTTTGGTCATTGGTAAGCTAAATGACCAGGATTATGGCAAGAATAGCACAACTTTTCCTTGCAATGACGTTGGTATTCTTCATGGCTCATGTTGGTAATTTGCTTTTTGTAAGCAGACCTTGCCACATGGGAGTTCTACCCATAACCAGATCTTCAGTGATTCCAAGAAACTCTTTTAAAGGCAGGGTGATGGGGTGGTGTCTGATCAAATCTGACATATGACTTTTTAACCCTTGTATGAAGTAAAGTGCTCCCATTTCATCGTCTAATTCATTCTTCTGGAAGATCTCCAGAAACTTATGCTTATATCTCTCAACAGTTTGACCTTCCTGCCAAAGATTCATCAAGGCAATGTGTGCCTGTAATCTGGTACTAGCAGGAGTTGCTGCAGCCAGCAACTGGCTTTTAAACTCTTCATAATTCATGCACAAATTCTCATTTTCTTCCAACGCTTTCGTAAACCAACCCAAAGCATCTCCAGAGAGCTGAGAACCCACCGCCATTAACTTCCGTGCATCATCTGGGTAGTTCTCAGGTAATGCTCTTAAAATGCGCCCCCAACAATTTAAGTCCTCCTTTAACATCAGCTAATGTTTTTTTTCTAGGCAATTGAACCATAGGATAGTTCATGGGCGTATGGTTAGCCGCAGTCACTGTTTGAACTTGACTTGGTCCTATTGCTTCTTTATAAGTCATATCATCTTGTTTTATGGAGAAAAACATCCATGCCAATGTCTGGTAACCTTTCATCAATAAAGCAAATGATAAATCTCCCTAGTAATAAAAATGTGTCAGGATATACTTTGTAAAACTTGGCGGTCAAATTTTTAGGGACTGATACTACTTTATCCCAGTTTGTGATAGCAATCCATGAACTTGCTAAGCCTGAGCTAAAGGTCCAGTATAACAAAGGGGCAGTGCGTACCATATAGAGAATGGCAAGGGCAATTGGGCAGTTTAGCCCTAAAGATGGAAGGATTGCTTCAACTATTCCCATTCCTGTTAAAGCCAGTACACCGGCTATGTTTGAACGTGGAAGTAATGGAAGAGGGGTTTGTTCAGGTATAGGTGTTTCTGCACCCATGGTTATAGGTTTTATAGAATAATTGGTTAGAATGTATAGCTTGTTTACTATATGGTATATGGAACTGTTATAATGAAAATATGTACTTAAAGGGTTTAGCATATGATAATATTTTAATGACAACAAAGATTAACCGTCTGAATAGTCTAGTTTTATATCTCATCTAACTTCCTGGACTTTCTTAAGATTAATTAATTTTTGAACAAAGCACTATAATTACTTTGAGCTTATGGGATTGTGCCTTGCATGTGATTTTAAAAGTAGCGGGAATCATCTCAGTCTCATTGTAAATTATTTAGGTGTGATTAATCAACTCAATATCATTCCAATTAGGGTAATTTAAGCGATTAATTGAACAAAACTCATTACAATCAGGATTTGATATGCAAATAATCTATCTAACTTCAGCACAAATCCTCTTAATATGATGAATTTTATCTGAAATCTCATATATTTCTCTAATGTCAGGCTTTACCCTGACAATTCCTAGACCTGAGAAGGGGGTCAAAGGAGTTAACTCAATAAATTTCTGGGAAATTCACTAATTGGTACAGCTTAAATTAACTTTAAGAAAATTCTTTCATACCAAATTGTGCCTAAGATACCTGGGATGAAATCCTGCTCAATAAAAATGAAGGAGGGACATCAGAAGGTCAGGAAACAACTAATCAAGGTGGCACTCAAGGCAGTAAATTAAGACAAGCCCACAAAAGGGTAAGAATTAAGAATCTGCTAAATAATCAACCTAATAGATACCAAGTCTCATCTGAGTTGGTATATTCCACTTACTCTTACCTTATCAAAAATATGCTACAAAGGCATTATACCATCCATAATGCATCATCTGACCAAGAGCCACCCTTCTGAATTCCCCTTCTTATAAGTTTTAGTAATCCTTTTCCTTTTGGGGTTTATATTGTTAGATGCAACCCATAAAAACCCCTATTCTGTAATTTAATAAAGTTACATCATAAATCCTATGTCTCATTTTGTTACTTGACTTAAATAAGTCCATCTCGACATAATTACCATAGGATGGATACTCTAGATAATGGGACATAAGTGGTGACTTGGCACCCTTCAAAATAATATATATATATATATATATATATATACTTGTCATGCATCTTAGATGGCTTCAAGTATTGACTATCAGGATTCTTGGGCATAGCACCATCAAGCTCAAGAATGGAAGCCTAACAAGGGTACTTGTTTAACTTACTAAAATAGGTCTTGACTTTATGCCAAAGTTTAAAAATATGTAAGAAGAGTTTGTAGTACTTTCAGCTTACAAAGTATAAAATTTTTTCTCAAGCTTCCTTCCCCTATTCCTTATAAAAAAGATGCATTTATGTTGTTTGAAAGTTCCTTTTTAAATAATTTTAAACTTTATTAAATATTAATATTGATATTATATATCAGTTATTCATCTTTATCTTTTACCAAGAAGTCACAATCTAGGTCTTTTAAATTATGGCATTTGCATTGTTATGCAACTCAACCTCGAGTACCTACATTTCCAGAATTTTTCAGAACTCCCGTCAGTGTATTATGCCAGACCTTTAAGTTATACCTGACTGTTCATTAGAAATTTTTTTATTAATTTGATAGCACAGCCTAAATTTCTGCTGATCCTAGCCTCATTTCTCCCTCCATACATTCAATTTTTTCTGAGTTTATTATAAAAGTCGCTCCAATTGCAGAAATACCCCAGTTTGAAATTCTAACTAGTTTCTTTGAGGTGCATTTTGTGGCCTATTTTATACTTAAATAAAAATATCTTGGCTACAACTTGGTATTTTGCTTTTGTTGGCTTTACCAACCCCTGTCAGTTTTGGGGATAATATAGTGGGCTTTGCCCATTACAAACCCTGGACTATCATACTTAAGTGTAAACATGGACTATACAACTCATTTATGACAGGGTTTTCCTCAGATGAGCTAAGTATGTAACATAAGATTTTCTTTTGGGTGAGGCTGAAAGCAGTCCTGGCTATAGCAGTAGGAAGAACCTCTTCAGCATCACTTCAAAATGCTCAAGTTGCATTCATATTCACCAAGGACTTATCAACCTGGACTTTGAAGCTTGTGGAATCTCAAATGTCACTCCTGACCCCACTTGAAGAATGCCTATAGTTGGTGGAGCAAGATTCCACCACAAATGATTTTTAAGATGCCTCATGTTCTGCACTCCTAGCCTTTATATAAGGTAAATGTCAGACAAGGAGTAGAGCTGAATCTTTCAACTCTTTGCCAAAGCAACAAAAGTCACACCCTCATAGATTGAGGCAGTGTTCTTTTAAAACCACCATCCTATTATTCTATCCACTAGCCACCACCCATTTAGGGACCACTTTGAAAGAAGAAGATCAGTTACCACTCAGGTGGAGGGACAGTTGGCCTTAGTACAAGTAAAATCATTTTCTAGTGATACTCAAAACAAGTTCCATGGATGATGTATAAATTTTAAGCTGATCACATTCCTTACAAAGAAGTATACTCAAGGGGTATAATGCACATACCCTCAGCCACAGAGACATTTTCCCGTGCACCCTCTAGTAGTTCTTTTTTTTTAGTACTAGATGGTCCACCCTCTAGTAGTTCAACAACACCTTTATACAACCTTTGCCCTATCCTAATGCACATTTCTTCATTATATATAGAAAGAACTTTGTCTTACTTGTTTGTGCTTCTCTAATTATACTTTAATTACAATGAGAAGAGGATTTCTGACAAGAAACTTTGAGCTTTATTAGAAATGGAAGTGGTGGACAACTATCTAGATGCATGGTTAGTGACAAGATTAAGACTATAAATGCGCAAAAAAGGAAACATAAGATTATTAATACTTCAAAATTATTGAATTTTTAGAAGATTAAGCCTTGGGTACTGATAAGGAAAGGACACAAAGATCTGAGAAACATTCAACACAATACAAAATTACCTCACTGATCAACTTGGGTTTGAGATGGTGGTGCAAGTATTTGCATCAGTTTTACTTAAAAAAACTAGTTACACTCTGCCCAAAGGTACAGACACTAATAGCCCTAGACTTCTACACCGCAATCAAGTGTAAGTTGTTGTAAATGTGATTCTCCTTAAAAACATGGCTGAAATATAGAAGAATTTAAGGATTACACAAACCTGTTCCAGAAGAATGATGTTGTTGCCATTTCACAAAAAGATATTAACTCCTTTTTTAGTCTAAGTTTAAAGCAATGCTATATTTCCAAAGGGGTGCTCAGTTTACCACTCATGTTCAAAGGTAAAGGAAACCCTAGATGAGTACATAAGTAGATGTTGGAATGTGAAATGATTGCGTTTTAAAGAACCAATAGTGTCTCCCTAACTCCTTGTTTTAAAATTAACTGGTGATCTTAAACCATGCATAGATTACAGATGGAAAACTTAATAACTAATTTTGACCCATACCCTTAAAGTTGATGAAGACCATCTTCCTTTTTACTATGGTTAGCCAATTTTTTAAAGATCAGACCACATAAATACTTACGATCAAATAGCTGTGTTTTTGAGGATTAGAAATATACTGTTTAAAATGCCACCTGGGGATGTTTTAGTACAGGGTCATTCCATTTGATCTAAAAAGTGAACCAGAAGTTCTTCAATGCACTATCAACAATGAACTAGGTGATTTAGATTAGGGAATGATGAGTCACCTACATGGACAACATACTTGTTTTATGATGACCAAGGTAGAACACTCCTCAGATTTTCTGAAGGTACTCAACGCAATTTTAAAAATAAAACTCTGACTGAAGCCTTTAAATTGAGAAAATATACAAGGACCTCATCTCATTTTGTGGAATATAATATTTGATTAGGGCATAGCCATATGCTTAAACAAACTGAAAGAGGTGAGAAAATGGTAAGACTTGTATATAAAATGGGTGTTAGAAGTCTTTTGGGGCAGTAAAATTTTCTGGCAATTCAGTAAATACCTTTCCAGGATTGCCTGCCCTGACCTAGCTAACCAGATAAGCATTTTTGCTGGTAATATGAGGAGGAGGCCTTCCAAGCCACCAAGAAAACCCTCTTATTCACGCCAGTTCTTGCACAACCAGATGCTGACTGATCTTTATAGTAGATACTGACACCTCAAATCATGAACTCAAGAAACTTAATTTTTAAGTGGGAGAAAGACATTTTGGACCATCTTGTCAGCTATATTATAGGAAATATTCTATCAGCCAAGACTAACTACCAAGTTTATGTAAAAAGCTCTTTTAGATTTTATCATACCTAAAGGTATATCAACGACATCTCTTTTCATGCCAGACATCCCTTCAAAATCAGATCTGATCACAGATCCCTTGATTTCTATAGAAGCTTGAAGTCATAAGTCAACACCAGGCCTAATGCAATTATAGTTATCACATTATGACTTTAAAATTGTTTAGGAGCCTTAATAAGCAACCTACTTCCAGTTTTGTTGAATCAGGACCTGAAATGGATTAAAAAATAGAATATGGATGAATATATATAGCTATTATGTCCCTACTCATGTGTTTGCCACCATTAAAGAGCCCCATGACATGGTAAATAATATTCTATTGCAAAGAAATTCTCTGACTACAAAAAAACTAAGATAGGATCTTGAGGAGGGTAAAGTCAGTGACAAACACAAGAATTAAAATAAAGAAAAATTCCTTATCCTTCAAAATGAATGCATATAGTTTTTTACCCGCAAGATATACAAAAGGTTCATAGGCACCTTCCACAATAATCCTTGGTGGGACATCTAGGCATGGAGAAGACCCTAGAGCTCTTTTCACATGTATAATCATGGCCAAGCATAGCAGGAACCATTAATGCTACATAGCATGATGCCTTACCTGCGCCAGGTTGGAACACTATAGGAGTAAGCCTATGGTGAGCTCACCCTTCAAATTGCAAATATACTTTGGTACGCCTCAAAATAGATTGTATAGTCAGACTTAAAGTTCCAAGAGGTTTTGCACCATAATGGTGGTAGTAGATAAGATGACTAAGTACGCTGAGTTCTTACATTATACCTCTAAAATCACTGCAAAAGGTTCATCAGAGACATTATAAAGGAAGTTTTCTTGTACCATGGTCTCCTGGATGAGACAACCTCTGAAAGTGTCCCACAGTTCATCTTGCATTTCTGCTACCACCTCCTCAAAAGGTTGAAGATAAAGCTATAACGCTCCTCAGCCTATTGTACACATTCTGTTAGTCAAATTGAAAAAATCAACCAGATTTTTGAGCAGTACTTGCATTGCTACTTGACTACCTAACTGAAACTTTACATCAATTGGTTTAACCTGTCCCATTTTACTTACAACAATTCCTTGCTCTCATCTACAGTTCTACCAACCTTTTAAAAGCCATGGATTCTAACTGAAAATAATGAAAGGCCTCCCACGAGGACAAACTCAGATATTAACAGCCTAGTGTATGAGATGATGGATAGCCTGGGGATTTTGCAAAAAATCCGGTGAGGATTTGAAAACCTAGAAGAGAAAGGTCAATGTAAACTATTCAGAGACATCAAGTTTTATAGTGGAGTAATTGCAGTGGTCAAAGAAAAAAGTACTTTGCTACAACTCAAAGTAAAAACTTGGCCAATCTACCTAGGCATTATAAGGGCTATTCCAGGAAATGAAGTGGCCTACAAATTAGACTTTTTGAAAGACTTTTATTTGCATATGACAAAACATGTCTATCAACTTAAGAAATTTGAAGGGACCAAATACAAAAAGACAAAATCTCATCATGTATGGAAATCCTGGAGAGGCCAGATACAAGGTAGAGGATATAATGGAAACCAAGACAGATAAGTAAATTAAGGCTTATGGTTAAGTGGTCCAGATACCACCTAGAGACGTCCTCTTGGAAGACTGAACTGAGATTGTACCAACTGCACCAGGAGGCTATAGACTATAGGAGACAAAAGGTTCTCTCTACTGAAAGGGTGATGTAATGGCCAAGTCATTGCATTACCGCCACATAGCCTTAATATTCCATACTAGGAAAGCTTTGGTGGAACAGGTGAGTTCCAAGCACCTAGATACTCATAGTTTTATTTTGCATGATTTAAAATGACAGAAATTCATTTTTCTAAACAATCTGTAATTGATAAAATATAATAAAACTCAAAAATGTGTCTCATTATAGATACAAATTGCAGAAAGCTTTTGTAATGTTGAAGATATTTGTTTGACGTTTTAAAATGAGCATTGACTCTATGAAAAGTTTGAGAACCTTCAACAAGAGCTTTATAGTACTTACAGCCTGAAAGCTATGCAAGGTCTTCCCCAAGCTACCTTCTCCTGTTCTTATAGAAGCAAACTGGATCAAAGTTGGTAGCTAATTTTTTATTAAAAAATTACAAAAATTTAAACTTTAAATTTAAAAACATATGGTCAACTTTATTTAGTAACAAATCTGGACTTTCCAGGCTTGAGTGTGAACAAGGGCTATACCACTGAGTTTAATAAGGCTGTCAAACTCTTGTATTTGATTACTGGGGTCAGAACCGTCATAATAAATGACATAATTAGAGACAGATTGTAAAAATAAGGCAGAGCGTGAAAATGCCAAGAAGAACAAGTTAATGAACCTACCTGACTTAAAGCACATCCTGGGCCAACGCTGGGTAAGGGCAAAGTATGCCCCAAGTTGTTTCTAGGGGTGTGCGTGATGGATATGAGGGAGTTACATCCTTGGCCTTGTGGTGCACTAGTTATTAGTTAAATCAGGACAGATCATTACTTTTAGTTGGAAAATGGGACTTAAAACCTGTTAAGTTTAAAATATTACTAAATCGGGGAAAATTCAGCTTCAGTAAATCACTCAAGTGTGGGCTTACTTAAGCTACAGTATGACAAAGAATGGGAAGTTGCATTTATTGGTTCAATTGGGTGCAGTACATCGCCCAATGGATTATGAGACCCATAAATGTTTATTAATAATGTTCACAACCAACATTCTTTGTTGGTCAACTTAATTACAATAAACCCCCATTTGTTTTTTTATTTATATATGTATACGTTTAATACTTTTTGCTGACCTCCAGGAGGTCTCAGAAAATGGAGTTTTTTCAATACTCACCCTGGACCTTTTGGGCACCTTCCTCCTTTGTGGTACACTGTCCACTCCATTGCCATTGATGGGTTTCCAGGTTTTGGGATGGGGCTCTCCCCACCACCTCTCTGGGAATGTGAGCGTTATAGACATGCTCTTTACAAGAACCTTTTGTTGATGATCAGCATTAGATTAAATTTAGCCTAAGGTCTCGTCAATAGAAGCTTAACAAGCTAATATATCCAGAACTCCACCTCTGGAGTACTTTCATACTTATGGGCCCTACCTGGGCCATTTTATTGAAGCATTTAATTGCACTCTGGAAGGACCCCATCTATAATTATTATAATTATATTTTTAGTATATGTGACATGTGTATAAAATAGATCATATTATAGTGGAACAGATTTTTTTGTAATAAACTAATACATTTCTCTTGTAGATATCAATTGTAAAGCTGGCTAATATTAAAGATATGTAATTAAATCCCAGCAAAAAATAACTCTCTTTCCGCTTGGCGTAACTTTCTGAGCAATTTATACAGTTATAAAAAGTAAAAACTTAATTGCCCACCATAGTTTCATTCTGATGTCATTGGATTCCCCACTGGCTGCCCCAGTGTTGGGCAGCAGCGAAACTCCACCTGCCATTTTCCATCTGACAGGAAAATGCACTTGGACTGGTTCTCCCAGTCATACCAAACCCTTTGGATGATTTGTTCCTCCTAAGGATCTCAACGCCCACCTCGCTCAATCCCAAATTGGTGCCCTGATGCCCCCTGGTGCTCCCTCAGAGCAACATGCATTTCAGCCTTAGGGTCAAATATGGGAAACTTTTTCCATACAATGACCAAGCCATTGAAATGGCACAGGCGGTGATGACATCAGCCTGTTTTATTGACTTCCGCCTCTATAAGAGATATTTTGATCTTGGCTTCACTTGTGAAGCTGATGCTGCCACTGCAGCAACGGTGCCTCTGGTCTTCCAGGATACACCTCTCACAACAACATGAACCCAGCTCCCAGTAGACACCACCTTGGTGGTTCAGTTCGATGGTTTGCCTACCCACCTTCCCCTGAGGTGCTCCACCAAGAGCTGATGGAAGGTTTGGCAGCCTATGGCTCCAACCAAATTGTTGATTTTTGGTTTATTAAGGATGGCTGGTTCTTCTTATGTGGTAAGGCGGAGTTTCAAATGTCTATTGTATAAAGACAACAGACCAAATGGTGGCTATAGTTAAGATATAGCTCCTTGGTAATTCTACTTAAAGTTGTATTCTTCCGTCGTTACTTAGATGATGGCATGCTGCCCTGATCTTCCTGATCCCAAGTATATCATTGACTTAATACAACGTAAAGTATTAATACTAAAAGCTTATAAACTAAACTATAGAACTGTAGGAATATTGATGATCAATATTTGATTATTTTATTAGTATTAACTTGGGATAATTTATAAAGTTCGATGTTCAACACATCTTACCCATTACGCCTCAATTTCAATGGCACTTGGCCAGAGAAAGTAGCTAGTTTGTTTGAGGGTCTACAATCCATTCAACTTGAGACATCCCAAACGTCTCAGAGTTGGTCTCAAACTTATAAATATACTCAAGACAGCGTTTCTAACATGTCTGCAAATAGATGAATTGAAACTCATCTCAAGAAATCAGCAGCACATACCAAGGCGATTTATACCACTAATTAGTAATTAATTCAATCAAAAACTCAATTGACATTAAAACTAATTTTGACATAGACCAAAAAGCCCATGTGCCTGGGTTATTTAGTTGATTTTTTTATAGGTCTGACTAAACTAATAAAGCCCCCGTGCCCATGTCATCATAGTAAACTATTATCAAGTGGAATCGCTATGCCACAAATCCCAAGTTTGG
>JAKSZP010005981.1:0-37594 GCA_022478985.1 Massospora cicadina | reverse complement strand
CAAGTGAAATGACCGGGTATACAATTAAAGTTTTGAAAAAGCTATATCATAAATTTAAATTCACCATCCTGTCTATTGTCCTCACACAATAGATGCTCGAAACCACATCCCACCCTCAAAGAAGAACCAGCCCTCTGAAGCAGACACCCAAAATAAACAAGAATAATTCAGATTTGAGGCGTTAAGTGCGGCGTTACTTACCCTGGAATAATCCTGGATAGTAGCCTCAAGTGCGCGTTCATCTTGTTTATTAGGCACCCCAACTACACAATCATCAGCAAATGCCTACATCTTGACTAGTGCTTGGCCTTGCACATGGACACTAGTAAGGTGGGCATTCATGTTGCGCAAAAGTGGGTCAAGGCTGAGCTTATATAGAAGCGGGCTCAAAGGGTCTCTTGGCAAAATCCCCTTTGAGGGTGAAACACATCAATGAGGAAGACAGGGCCACGCACATCCATTGTGGCAGATTCCATAAGCAACATCACTTAATTAATGAAACTGATGGGGGGAGGTGAAACTTGTGGAGGCAGGCTTTAAGTAATCCTAGATGACTCTTTCATAAGCCTTCTGCTGGTCTAAAAAACAAGTGGAACAGTAACCGTGGATTGGCAGACGTTGGCTACAGTATGTATGTTGTCCCATATAGACCAATTGGGAATGAAACCAAATTTCTTAGAGGAAATGAGATCAGAGGCAACTTCCCCTAGGCGGTTGGCCATGATTTTGGTAAATAATTTAGTATCTGTGTTAGTAAGCGATATGGGGAGCCAGTTGTCCAAGTACAGCTTTCCCTTTTTTATACAGCATTATTGTGAAAGTCTTTTGGCCCCAGGAAGGAGGCGCATTTCTAGTAAACACTGAAGAATTGAGGCAAGCATAAAAGAGGAGAAACAATTAAAATATTTCTTGTAGAACTCAAAAGAATCCAGCATGGACCTGGGTATTTCCTGTATGGTGCACCACAAACGGCATACCAGAGTTTGTCCCAAGAAATTAGATTCATCAACTCTGGATAACGGGAAATGGTGCAGATATGTGCGCTTTCAAGAAATTTAGAAACTTCTGACAGTTCATCTGGATTAGAGAGATATAATTCATAGTAATATTTTCAAACTTTGATTACCACTTCAGCCAGCGTTTCTGTGACGGAATGGTTTGGCCGCCTCACCTGTGTGCAGGACAAGCTCTGTTGTGGTTTGGAGAATTTTTGAAAAAGTAAGCGGAGCACGTGTCACCTGCCATTATATTTTTTGCTTTGTACTGTACACAAATGTGATGTTTGTGTTGCCTTACCAGTGCGTTGAGGTGAGCGGACACCTCTGCTCACTTGTGACCCCAAGCTGGGCTGTAGCCTGCAGCAGGGACACCAGATTCCAGGTGTTCCACTTCTGCAAGAGTGAGAAAAATGACTGCTGAGGCAGCCCGAGGTCAACGCAATGAGATGTGGTGTGCCTGGTGGATGGTGTTCACTCTGAAGTTTGACCAGGTTGAAAGTGGGTCCACAAGTATGGTGTGGTGAATTCTTGTGCCAAGGATTTGGTGTCCACCCATGAGGAAAACCTGCGCGACGTGATCTCAGCTGGGCGAAGTTTGCACCATTTCAGCGCCTGTGCCACTGGGTGCGACAAAGAGAAGGAAATCAACACCAACCTGTGGTTAGAGAAATCGATTTTTGGTCATTGTAAAGTGTGCAGCCTGAGACCAAAATTTCAATGGGGCAAGAATAAGGTCAATGCGGGACATTGACTTCAGCTGACCATTTTGTACATGGGGACAAGACGTGTTGGGGAGCAGCGGTGAATGTTTAGGTAGGGTATCAAACAGCTCCAAAGTGGCTTTTAGAACGTGAAGTTCTACATGCCCCTGCGGGGGCAGGCGCCAAAGGCCAGCGGTTGGTGGCCAGGTTGGCCCAGCAGTTCATATCGCCCACCATAAATGAGTCAGGGGGAAGCAGGAGGGAAGTAACGGCTGAGAAGAATTCCTGGAAAGCCTGTGCACAGGTCAGGGCATGAATATTAATGATAGCACGTTCTTCGTTGTCCCACAAAAAGGACACAACAAGCACACGGCCATTGAGGTATGAATTTGTAGAAATAAATTTAAAATTATGGGTCTCATGTACAAGCACCCCACAGTGCAGCGACCAAAAGGAAAGGGAGGGGAGAAGTATGGTTTCCCATGTGTCCTCATAACCGTATGGACAGTGGGCTTCCTGAATGGCCAGGATGTCCATAGGTAAATTTTTATTTGAAACACAGTTTCCTAGCCTGGATGGTGAGGCCTTGAGTCCAGTGATGTTCAACGTCCCTATTGTGAAGGCTCCCACATTACACCTTAGGTGCGAGGGGAAGGGCCCCTTGGCTTCCCTTTGCTTCTTTCTCAGAGGCAAGGGTCCTTGACCTCATCACTGGACCTTTGTACAACGGATTAAGGGTTGGCGTTACTTTGGATGTAGGTGTGGTTTTAGTGTTAGTTTTTGCTGCTTTGTTTTGAGTTTTATTATTACTGTGTTCCTGCGGTGCAACATTGCAGATCAGCAGAAAATCAAGATGGAAATGGGTGGTAGAATCAGGTTTGATTGAGGATTGGTAACATTGCTTTGGCATATCTAACTCAACCTTCGAGTCATAAGGATAGTTGGCCCAATCTGATTGGTGGATGGATTTGTGAGTCGCTTCCACAGAAAACGACTTGATGTCATTCTGGGTCTGGGCAGGCAGGATCATGGATGCGGCCATGGCCAATGCCTTGGCCACTGCCTTTGGGCCTGCTTGGTCTAATTACACTCCTGCATGGACACAGGTTTGACCTGAATGTAACACCCCTGCATACCCCACGGGAAGGCGGCATCGGTGTCTATGGCCAGTCCATCAAGGGTATCTGCACAGCTCATTGCTTTAGGTAGAATTTCGTTTTGTGTGATGCTCTTTTTGGCTGGGCAGGTGTGGGCTTGTGGCAAAAATTGCAGCAAAAGATGCAGATAGGGGGCGCGCTATCCAAGGTGACATGGAATGGGCGGGATTCCTGCTCATTAATGAACACAAAAGCGGTGTGGAGGATTTGGGCCAAATCTTCCACAACAACTGCAGATGGGGTTATCGCAGCGATTGCTTTGTCCATGCACAGGTCCAGCATGAGCATAAAGCTTTACATCTCAAAGGATTTAAATTTACCAAATGCCTTAAGCACAGCCATTAGGTGGTGCTCCAGCACTATATGCTTAATAGTTGTGGGGAGGAAGTCAAACATTACAAAAATTTGATTTAATTTGGTCCAATGAGTTTACTTTTGACTACCCATTGAATGTCTGGGAGGTCTACCACCACACACACCTTTGTGGCTTCATCTGCTTCTTGTTTGGTTTCAAAACTGAGATCCAACAAACCTCAGGGTGTGGAGTGCTGTTCAATGTATACTGCATTTGGGAAATGAGTGTGCACATCACAAAACTTTTCACATAGCGCCATTTGACTAATATCAGGAATACTCAAACCCTGTGCTCCACTGATGACAGGGCTGGGAATGCAGAGCATTTATGAACTGGTTACACCTTGCTTGCCAGGCCAAAACCTCCAGGGAAATACTAACAGCTGGTTTTTTTATTTTTATCCAGGCCATTGGTGTCACCAGGGGCATTTACAAAATTTGTACAGTGCGGTAACTACACTTGTGCCCTATACTTTGCTCTCCCAACTGCTACCTGACATTGGGTGCACACTAATCTCCTCGAAGAGATTATCAAGCTTACCTAGTCTTGAATTAAATATATTAAAAGTAATTGCAACGAGAGAGAAAAGTGATGTGCTTCACTTTCTGCTGGTTGATGGCCTCTTTCATGGAGCTCTAAATAAGCATATAGTAAGGAGGCAACGCTTTCCTGGTGTCATGATTCTAATATGACTGAGTGATAAGCACTAGGTCAATATGGCGAATCAAATGGAATCTGTTGGAATCAAACTGGTAATGGTAATTTAAGCGCTTGGAATAAAGCGATGTTGACATTTGAGGAATACAAATGAAAATCGCCTACAATAGGGCAATAGTGAATTAGAGATTAACTAGTTGGAACGAAGGGAATAGTGGAACTGAATAGTCCAAATCTATGAGTGTGGTATCATCCAAGCCGCAGTAATATAAGTGAGATGGGCGATTAAGAGGGTTGTGGTTAAGGAGTAAAGAATAAGCAGAGTATAGAAGAATCCGCGTTATAAGGATATTTAATAAAGAGGTTTTGGGAGCAAGTGCACCATATTTATTTATAAAGTTTATACTGTTGGTTCATGGACAATGATCATCACATCATTGGTTCCGATTGCTCAGTGGGTCAAGCCCTGTGCTAAAATTGCTGGCATATCTACTTGATACCGCCGATTCTACAACAGTGGTGCTCACTACAGGGGGCCCATTGATCAGTAACAAAATAATAAAATTCAAATTGCCTGCTATGTATCCCTTAGGGTGCTTTGAAAAGAAATCCGCATGACATATTAAAACTAGTAAATATGAGGAGTTGAAACTTGCATTGGACACGGTGCTTAAAAGACAAGATGAGCTGCTCCAGGAAGTCTGCTGTGCTCAGCTGCCGCCTTTTGATCACAAAGGCAATATTCATGGATTCTTTCGACAATTTGAGTTTGCAACTGAAGGTGCCTCAGACTGGCACAGGGCAAAACTGTTAATCTCCACCTTGGATATCAGAAGTGCTGATCAAGTTGTTTGTTACCTTCCAGACAGTTCCGTTACTTACCAAGAAGTCAAGGAGACGGTGATACAGTTGTTTGACAGAAAATCAAAGATGTTTCAGCGGAAAGCCGAGTTTCTGACCATCAGGTTTCAACGAAATGAGAGTCTCACTGCATTTGCTGAGAGGTTTAAAACGGAAGCACATGTGTTGATGGGGGCTGGGATTCTAGCTGAGCTGATGTATGCATTGCAATGGCCTCTGCAGTGAAGCCATATCCTGAGATGTACAATGTTATGGCCTCATTGTTAGAGGATGATTTACCTCTTCTTAAACTTGTTCAGTTTGTACGTCGGTTAGCTGTAAATTTCCCTCCACCCAATATTGAGTGGGTTCCCGCTGTCACTGAGGCTTACCCTAACCATGGGGAGGAAAGCAACCCATCAATGCAGATGATACCAGGCCACTCCCCGCAGCTCACCATCTGTCCCATAACTGCTGAGCAACAACAATCTGACTACTGCTTCAACCCTAACTACACTGATCGACAGCTGGCAGTCTGCCAAGGTGGGTCTGGTTATGCCAATCATCTTTTGAATAACTTTTCAAGTGGGCAACTTATATTAAGCACAGACGTAGGCCCTATGGAGTAAGTTGTTTTAATTGCGGTCGCACTGGGCACATGAGATGATGGTGCCCTGATCAACAGATCCCTTGCGTACAACAGGATCTAGGTTATCAGGGAAAAGTCATAGTGGAGTAGTGACGGGGCACACTACTTCCAATTTCTCAAATTCATATGTCCCACCTGAAGCTACTGTATTAAGTGCAGCAGAAGCCTACCAGTATGACATGCTTCCCTCTACCGACAGCTGGTTGGGGGAGTACATATGCTGTCTCAAATAAAAGTTAAAGAAACGGCGGACACAAGGGTTCTGAAGCAATCAAAGCCTTACGCTTGCCAAATGTTTGACCAAATCCCGCAAGACCAGCTAGAACCATTCACAGATGCGTTGTCTTTAAGAGGAGTAGAGGCCGCCCTTCCAGTGGATGATATTAAATCAGAGTACCCTGCAGTTGGTGCAAGTATTATAAAATTCCTGGAAAAACGTGAACTGCTTAATGTACACGTAGTAAATAACTAGTATTTATCTTACTCAGAGTGCACCTACTGTGACATTGTGGTAGCCAAGGCCTGAGTACGAGCCATAATTGATATGGGTGCTCCTGTTAACATTGTCTCCACTAAGTTGGTGGCGAAGTTATCTTTAAAACCTGACATAGACCACTGGATGGTGTATGGGACTGCTGGGGCAGAAACCATGGTCTCTGAAGGAGCGTATAGTGTGCTTCCTTTGCAGTTTGGATCCATTGAGATTTTCCGCTAATTTGGGGCAGCGGAATCCAATTTATTTTACCTCCAGGGGAGTACCAAAGGATCCGGTGAATACAAGCCATATCAACTTCGCCTATAGTGATAAAGTATGGCCTGTTTGCTACCATAAACTAAAGCACAAAACTTGGGCCCTTCCCCAGCATATCTATGAATATCAAGGTGTACCTATTCAAGTGGCAGGGCCCATATCCATCCCTTCCGGCCATCAAGTCTTAGTGAATACTGAGTTAGAGGTAGAAGTGCCAAGTGGGTTATACAGGGAAGTTATTGGGCTCTATTATCAAACACGGTTTGAGCTGCATGTGGCTCCAGGAATTATACTCCCAGGACATGGGGAGATAAAGGTTTTGTTAGCAAACCTGCAGAGTGAACCAATGAAAATCTGCCGCCACCAAACTATAGCATATCTACATCTGATTCCCATAGAAGAGGTCCATCAGGTTCATGATTTTGGATCATTAGGTGAATTTGGACTACCGCTTGAACCATTGGTCAATGTACTAATGGTGGTACCGTGGAGTAATTTAACAGGATTAACGGATGAACAAAAAGATCAAGCAATGGCTTTATTTCAGAAATACAAGGGGATTTTTGCTGTTGATGATCACGATTTAGGGTGTGCCCAGGGGGTGGTCCATCAATTGGACACTGGTGATCATCCTCTGATAAGGTCTCAGCTGATACGCCTCTCTTGGGCACCGGAAGATGTAGTTACTGAAGAAATTGACAAGTTATTACAACAAGGGATGCTTGAGCCATCTAAGAGCCCGTGGGCTTCACCTGTTCTGATAGTAAAAAAGAAGGACGGCACAAACTAAATAGTAATAGATTATTGGAAGCTCAACAGTATTACAAAAAAGGATTTGTACCCCTTGCTAAGAATCAACAATGCCCTGGACTGATTAGGGGGTGCCAACTACTTTTCTGCAATGGACTTAATATCAGGCTAATGGCAAATTGAGTTACTTCTGGCGGAACAGGAAAAATGCGCTGTGATCTTTTCTAAAGGCCTTTTTCAACCAACACGGATGCCTCAAGGACTGTGTAACGCTCCTGCTACTTTTCAGTGAGCCATGGACACTATTCTTGGCGACCTGAAACTGTCATGCATCCTAGTATACCTTGACAATATTAACGTTTTCTCTCGGACCTTTTCAGAGCACCTCAACCACCTTGAAACAGTATTCCACTGGGTGGCTGAGGCAACATTAAAATTAAACCTCGAAAGTGTAACTTTTTCAAAGATCAGCTAGAATACCTGAGGTTTGTGGTAGACTCAACTGGGCTGCAGCCACAACCGGCTAAGGTGGAGGCCATCAGCAAAATGACTATACCTAATAGTAAGTGTGACATACGGTTATTCCTGGGGATGGTCAGTTACTACCAACGCTTCATCCATAATTTTAGCTGTATTGGGGGCCCGCTATTCAAGTTGTTAAAAAAGGAAGCTGTGTTTGAGTATACAGAACGTTGTCAATCCACTTTCTATGCACTCCATACGGCATTGAGCAGTGCACCAGTATTGCAATATCCAAACTTTGACTGGGAGTTTATCATTCAGATGGATGCATTTCTTTCCACTGTTGGGGCAGTACTTTCTCAGAAAGATGATGAGGGAGAAGAACATCCTGTTGCGTTCTGTAATCATAGTCTGAACTGTCATGAGTGTAACTATACTGTGACCGAGCGAGAGTGCTTAGTAGTAATCTATGCATATAAACAATTCAGAGTCTATCTGCATGGGGTAAAATTTAAAGTTGTAACCAATTATGTGTCATTACGAGGGTTGCAGAATCTCAAAGAACCAGAAGGCCATTTGGCTCAATGAGCTCTTAAGTTGCAGGCTTACAATTTTAAGATTATCCATTGGCCAGGAGCGAAGCATCAGAATGCTGACTGTTTATCTCAGTTACCAACTATTGCGGTGACAGCGGACCTTAGCAACGTGATGTATGATAAGATTCTCAGTGAAAAATATGATGATGAACCGCCCCAAGTAATCAAAGTGTTAAACGAATTGTGCACAAATACCTTTCAATGGAATGGAGAACTGTACAAATGAATTGGTGATTCTACAGTGAATTTTCTGCAGCCCTCTGCATGGCCAGGAATCATTATGAGCGCTCACAGGGCAGTTGGGCGTGGTGGTGTGCGTAAGACTATGGATTTGTTACGCCCACAATAATATTGGGAAAGTATGAGTTTTGATGTGCTCAAAACTATTTCCTGTTGCCATCAGTGCCAAGTGGAGAAGCTGTTCCACCATATGACGTCATATTGGTTAGTGAAACCACATTTTACTTGGCATACAGCTTCCCTCAATGTCGTTGGCCCCATGCCAACAGGAGCCAACCGTTGTAAGTATATTCTAGTGGATATTGACCACTTGACCCAGTGGGTTGAAGCAAGGGTGATACGAGATCTGGGGGCAGTTACAGTGGCTAAATTTGTGTTGGAATGCATTATTCAGTGGCATGGTTGCCCTCAGTTTATTCTCACTGATAATGGCACCAAATTCACCTCGCACATCCTTCCCAAGCTAAATGAGCTTATGGGAATCTGCGGAGTTCTGATGACCCCATACCACCCCAAGTCCAATGGAATGGTTGAACGAGTAGATGAAACTCTGGTGAACATACTCCAAAAATTAGTAACAGATCGACCTTCTGATTGGAGCTCTCTTCTTTCCACCACTGTGTTTGATTATAACATAAGTTACTATTCTGCCATGGGGAAAAGTCCCTTTCAACTACTATACAGTTGACATCCCACTCTTCCGGCGTTACTTTATGCATGTGTGGAAGACACCGGTGGAGTAGACCCCCATCACTATTTGACTAACCTTGCAAAAATTCTGATCTAATTGCAAACTGAAGCCTGTTTCTTCAGCTTATCCAAGAAGATCAGGAATCAGGCTGCAGATCAGATACATTAAAGCAGGTTAGCATAGTTCAAGGAAGGTGACATGGTTCTCTTCCATGACCAGCATGGGTTCATCCAGAAGCACAAGCTGGCCAGTATATGGATTGGTCCATTTGAAGTCATTGAGAAGACTTGGGTCGATGCATACACTATTAATAACCCTATTAGCAGTTGAATCATCAACCAAGTGCATGCAAAATTCCTCTGAGCATATAAGCAATAGGAGCCTCATCATCCAGTCAAGGAGGGGTAATGTCATGATTCCAATATGACTGGATGATAAGCACTAAGTCAATATGGGAATCGCATGGAATCCATTGGAATCAAACTAGTAATGGTAATTTAAGCGCTTGAAATAAGGCGGTGTCAACATTTGACAAATACAAATGAAATCGCCTACAATAGGGCAATAGTGAATTAGAGATTAACTAGTAGGAACAAAGGGAACATTGGAATTAAATAGTCCAAAGCTATGAGCGTGGTATCATCCAAGCTGCTGTAATATAAGCGAGATGGGCAATTAAGAGGGTTGTGGTTGAGGAGTAAAGAAGAAGCGGAATATAGAAGAATCCGAGTTAATATATATCTAATAAAGAGGTTGTGGGAGCAAGTGCTCCATATTTATTTATAAAAATTATACCGTTGGTTAGTGGACAACAATCATCACATCATTAGTTACGATTTCTCAGTGGGTCAAACCCTGTGCTAAAATTGCTGGCATATCTACTTGATACCACCGATTTTACAACACCTGGCCAGGAGTAAACTTCTCCTTGAAACTAGGCTTAAAGTTAGTCACTATAGGGGTAGAAAGAGTATTGATGCCAGAAATTGGTGCAGGCTAAGAAATCTTGGTTTCCAAATAGTCACATGGTGCCTGTTAATCACATCATCATCTCAAAACCTTGAGTTCCTCTTGAAATCTATCCCAATTTTAGTTTAGGGAGGTAATGGAGGCTTTGTAAGCAACCTTATTTTTTGCTTAAATGTTGGCTTGTTGAGAAAAGCAATTGGCTTTCTAAGTTATTTATGTGAGTTTTTAGCCTCAATTATTTTTTTCAAGCTGGGAGATGTGATGAACAGTGATATTGGTAAAGCATTGGAATTATCCATCTATCCAATAAGGCCTCTATTGAGACCTTATGATTTTTAGGGATCACGTCCACTTGGAGCTTGCACCAGTGAGCCACATTATATACTTGATCTTGTAAGGAAGTGAGGGTCTTTGAAATATCCTTTTTTTAGGAGTCATCAGGGTCGCCAGGAGTAGACACAGCGGGATTGGAGGGTCCTTGAGGCCCATGGGGAAGTTCAGGCCATTTTGGCCCCTCAGGGCCTTCTGGACTTTCTATTCTTTGGGGCACATTAGCCCTTACTTTAAGAGGTGATGTCTGAGAGGGTAATTCTCTGGTAGCGCTGTTGGAGCGTCTGCACAAGGTCCTCAACTTGGTTGAGGCATTGATTCCAGGTGGCCTTAAGGAGCTGAACATTCCAATGGAGCTGGTTCTTGAGGTAACCTGAAATTCCACTATATCTAACACCATGAGTTAAAAGTGAGCCTTGTTGATTAGCCTACAAATATCAACAATGGCTTCCTGATTGTTGTGAATGAAGGAGGAGGCTGTGTTATGGTAATTGATAGTATTGAAGTGTAGGGATTGAGTAAGCCCTAACTGTCAGGAGACTTCATGGTGATGCAACTTAACTATTTTTAAGAGATGATGGATTGTGGGAATGGTGAGATTCTGGAGATAGCGATTGGTACCCAAAGCCAATTCTCCCTCTGGAAGTGAAGCTGAGTTATATAAATTTTACAAAATGGAAGGCACTGAAGAGGTTCAGGAGTGACTGGAGCGTCCTCTCACAGAAAAGATGCCATTTAGTAATTGTTGTATAATCAAATTGAGGTTCTCATATTTAAGGTAATATTGACTACTGTCAACGGAGGTAGAGGTAACTTAAAGGTGGCACGAAAATCTAAGTTTTCAGGCTGAATGGGAGGTATTTTTTATTGTAAGGTATTAATTCATTGAGTGATGCTTCTCAACCAATCATCAGGTTAATTTCTTGACTGATATTATTCTCCATTTTCGTGATAGACGTTTTCATTTGAGCATCTCAGACCCCCCTTTTGTGAGCACTTCTTATCTCTACATAACAGTTCTCTTGACTGTAGCCAAAGTTTGAAAACGGGCTTGAAGCTGTAAACTAGTGAAAGAGGTCGAAAATGAGAAGTTGAGGAGAAAATAGACTAACTTATTGAGAAAAGCGTTGATATCTATAAGATGCGTGTGGACGTGGTTCTGAGGGGACTTTTGTGGCCCTGTATGATCATGATCTTATACAGTCTTTCTGAGAAATAACCTAATTTGCCCTTATTGTTCTGTGTTGTCCTAATGACCACAATGGTGGAATCCCACCTCTCAAGATTCATAAAGTGGTTTGAAATTCCTTAAAGCATCTCCATCAATTTTAGAGCACACAATGCTTCTAAACTCAAACTTTAACAGGTGCTTACAGGTACAGGCTTCATTTGTGCTGTCATGTGATTCAACTTATTAAGTCTCAATATGGAAGTTGGGATTTTGACTCAGTCATCGTTTCAAATCCTGACAGAGTATAAAACTTTATAGGAGTTTAATACAACAGTACAACACCAATAATCATAGGCACTCTATAACAACTAGTTCAAACTGGCAGGGTAGCCTGCACCTTTGGGACCATAGCTGAAGAAGCCTATAGTTACTACACATAGGTATAGCTGAGAGATGGTCTTTTACATTTAAAGCTTGAATAATTCCTAAAGTCTTTGGCCTACCTCCCAAATTAAATATAATTTTCTCAGGGTTCCAATCACAAATCAGTTTTGTACTATGCTATCCAAAGTATTCCTAATTAAGAAGTATCTGAGTCCAGATGGTATACTATAAGAAAGATCGCGGTCACACTGGACCTGATATGGCCCCCTACTAGAGGTGCTATACAAGCACCTGTCAAAAACCAGGCTATTACCTGGTGATAGTGAAGCCTAGATCACAATCCTACATATAAAGATAACCTGAAAGCCAAAAACAGGCACCAAACCACAACATTTAAATTGGATAAAAATCAATCAGCAAAAATTACAGATCATAAAATCTAAAATTATCAAAAATGACATTCTCTCACCAAATCAGCATTTTCATCCCAATTAGAAAATCTAAATTTAAATGCTGGTTTGTAAAATGATCTGGACCTGTTAATTTGAACATGGCATTAATATCTATGGATTGATGGAAAGACTACAAGAAATTCAATGGGTTGTGACTTTATTGCTATATGCAGAGTGTAAAAATAGAACTTCCAGATTACATTTGCCATATGACTTACACTTGGCGCCATTAACTGACGTAAAATAAGTATAACACCAAGTTGGATACAGACTTAAGCTGTTAGGGCTGGATACTACCAACTCATTTTTAATCATTAAAAACATGGAAAACTTGGATGTGGAAAAAGCATGACATGTAAGCAAGGGTGCAAACCCCTGTTGTATCCTTTATATTATTAAACATAATAAAAGAGGTGAGTGAGACAATTACTGATATCTTCTGGCATCGTGGCACAACAATATAAGTACAGAGCAATTGGGGAGGGCTGATTCCCTGAGAGCTCTGGCTTTTGTTCATGCAACAAAACTTTGTCATCCCACAAATTCTAGGTCAACATAAGGGGTGGCCTATTGCAGCCAGGTAACTCAAACCTCCAAACTGAGGTTTTTATGCTGTGGGCTAGACTTTTTCTAAAGTCGCCTTTGAGGATCCCCTCCAAGACATATTTTAGGCTCTTTTGAGCCTAAATAATAGCTTATAAAGGGCACAGCCCTAGTGCCGACCCAATTTCAGTCATAAATCTCTGAGCGTTTTGACCCAGTAATCAGAAAATATAAAATTCCAAGTTGAAATGAGATGATCAGATAAGCCTGTATTGTCACAATGAGAGCCCATTGTCAAGTATACCTAGTATGGGCAAAGCCAAAGACTTTAAGCTTAAATTTACCTACTATTTAGTAAATCTTGAATTATAGCAACTATTATAAATTTACTTGTTGACACTTCATTGGGCCTAAGTCCTAATTGTTATAGATATAAGATTGCAAGAAATTATGCACTTTTCAATAATAACGTCAAATTAATTTATAAACAATCATGGGATAAATTGCCTCCTTATTGATTTACTAGATGATGAGATAGGATGAATTCCTAACAAACTTTTATCACTTGTTATTAAATTTGAGGCTCTATTAATTTTAAACTCACTCATTTGTAAATTATATAAGCCTTATACTGTCTATTATACTTACTATCAGTTGACTTCTTAGTGTCATATAATGGAAAGCACTCAAATTGGTTCAATTTGTCGTCAAAATGTTACCTCAATGTGGAATATCAAACTATTCAAGCCCTTTTACTTTATCAATTCAATGGACTTGTAACAAATGTGCAGGATTAGTCCTAAACCTGTAACATTACATGACCTTCCATATGAACCACTCAATCACTACAGAATTGGCATACTTTGTTCCTTATCCTTTATGAGCCTTTTTCCAATTTATGGGTACCATAATGCCTATTTTACTAGGTGTTAATTGTACTCCTAAGATCAGTAATTATTGTTCTAAGCTTAGGAGGTCGCCTATGAGTTTTACCATCATTATCTCAATACATCATCACCCTTTTCACCAAGCTTATTTTTTATTTTGAAGTAATTCCTGGATTAAAGTTTACCATACCAGGAGTTGTAGGAATTAATATCGCATAGCTTTTTTAAATTATCTAGCAACGTAGGACCTTGGAAGGAGATGAATGCCTAGTGATCAAGGAAAGTCTGCCAATTTTTGTTCTGAAACTAGCGTGCCAAGGCAAAATTGGCTTCTAAAATAGGTATTTAAGAACACAGGACAAAAGCATCAGGTCACAAGGTACCTCCACTCCATCTTAGTGTGGAAGAACATAAGTTGGTATAGTCAATTGGGAGAGAGGGAAATGTAATTGAACATTAGTTTCATGGTAGCTGGCCCTTAAGGTCTGCTTACACTTGTTAGTGCAGACTAATACATTATAAGGGTGGAATAACCTCCACATGTTTTAATATCAAAGGGGACATACCCTCCATGACACTGATTAGTTAAAGGTTAGGAATAATTTAAAGACAAAGTAAATTAATTTAAACCGAATAAATATTTGGGTTTTATCTCATATAAGATAATTAAGCAAATAAGAACCAAATTACCTACAAGAAGCATCTTGTTGGGTGTTGAATAATCGTTCACTTGATCTTTAGTTAAAAATCAGAATCAAAATACAACTCCAATCACTTTATTAGATTCTACCCTAATTGGATTGTATTGAAGCTGACCACATGATTTACATTTTGAATTTTTTCCTAATAGTTCTATTCCCTTTCACAATTGCATTGTACAATAATCTTTGTTCTCATCACAAGTGCACCTACTGCATCTTGAATGAAGTGGTGCAACTATTGCTGGAAATTTGGAATGTCCACACTATCTAACCTTTGTAGATAAACTTTATTATCTGTTTTATCCGCTAGGGATAGATTTGTTATAAAAAGCCCTAAAGTGGATCTGGGACATATCATTGTTTTGGTAACTAAATTTTGGGGTTCTCTTAGGGAATAATAATTTATTTTACAAATATGATTCTGCTGTATAATAGTGTTCCATGGGAAATTCCAACAATGTTTGCATATGTTTTGATTATCAATTTACATATTATAATTCAATTATCTTGAATGATTTGATCAAGGTTTGTCACCAGCCAATAAGGACTTATTGGAAGTTTCTGAAGCGTTGACAATGCTTTTATTGGCAGTAACTTTCAGGCTAGCCTAAAAGGCAACGCGACATGCTATTAATGTGTAAATGGTCCCATTAACTAAGCAGATTGCTAGCTCAATAAGGTTAATTCACTGAGGTTGGATAAAGGCGATGTGACACGCTTTAGAAATCCAGCCCAGGAGGGGTCATGAGCTAGTTAACAGAGGAATCTGACTAGGCAGATGAGGTAATATTTGATTCACACAGTTTTTAAAAGCTAAATTATTGGAAATGAAAGCTGTTTTCATTGATGTGATAAAGGAAGAGTTGGGCACCAGCTTCTCATATATTAATTTTTTGTTTATTATCATATAAAAACAGCAGTAGCACAAAATTTTTTTAAGCTTTTAGATTGGTATACTATTTTATATTTTTATGGGTTTAGAGTGAAAGAAATTTTTTCTTTTATTTATTTGTTTAAACCAACCCTAGATAGAGTTGAAGGGATTGTTTTCCATTGTCCAAGTTGTTCTCCAGTACTCCTTTGGGAATTTAAGGATCATTTCATTTTTCCAGAACTTCTTTCTAGTTACAAGAAGGAATAGCATAAACACCTGTCTAGCATTGAATAATTTCACATGTTGGTTTTTAAGGACTCATCTAAAGTAATTGTCTTCATGCAATAATCAACATTCCCATTATTATTGTCAGGATTCGCCCTGTACATGTGAAGCAGTGACCTTGGGATCATAATACATTTTACATATTTAGGTAAATTCAGCATATATTTTGTTATTAACTTAGCAATCAATATTTTAACAGAATTAAGGACTAAAATAAATAACCTTAATTTATATATAGCATCAAACGGTTGAAAATTCTTATTTCACAGTTAAACAAATTTGGGATGAATCACTCCATTTGTTCTCCACTGGCCAATAAGATAGGGAAGGATTCCTGAACCAAAATAATATCACCTTGATATTAAGCCCATGGCTGTAGAAAGTTTAACTCCCCTGTTCTAACTTGTTCTCTGTTGACTTCCTTAAGTCAGATAATGGAAACCACTTAACTGTGTTACTTTTACTAATCTCAGATCAGCTCTTAATGCTGAAGCCTGATCTAATCCAACTCTGAACCTGGAATGTGCCATCACATCCTATATTCCAAGTCTACTTCCATCGTCATATATGGTATGCGCCTAACCCTCATCATCTAAAATTTTCTTCTCATTTATTTTATTCTTGATTCTATTCTGGTACTATTTGAAGTACTATTTGTTTCTTAATAAAGTTATTCTTTAATTCATCTATTTTTCGTTATCATCCTTACCCAGTTTAGCTAGAGATTACAAAAAATTAAACAGAGATTTGCCTTGGTAATATGTTTATTTTTCGCCAATAGATTGCCTAGCTCTTACTATAAATTTTTCTGGTCAATTAGCTGTGATTTTCCTTAATAATGACTTTTTTCTGCAAAGCTATTGCCCTAGAGATTTATATTTTACTAGGAGATTACGCTGGTGCTAACATGACTAATAATTGTGAGCCTATAAAGGAACCAGTCTTTGAATTTAAATAAAAAATTCAATAATTATCTTAATCAACAACATTTTCAACGCACACCTCAAACCAGGCTGTAAAACTCAAAAAGTTTAAAATTAGGTGCTCACTAAATAGGTAGTTGAGTTTTTAGGCCTAGTATTACGTTAGTAATTATCAGCAAAATGTCATGAAAGAATAAAATTTGGAAGTTGTGGACAGAACTACAAACAATTAACAAAAGATATTAAATTTGGAGTCACAATTTAATCTAACAACCCTGGATTAACTAATGACTAAAGCCAAAGAAGAAACAAAACGAGTTGAAAAGGTCAACAATAATCTATATGGGAAAGTCACCTTAAATGAAATGGAAGAAAAATGAAGTAATTAAAAATTAGATGTCCCAGAAGACTACTTGGGAAGCAGATAAAGAACAAATTTCGCCATATTCAGTAAAATGTAGTGCAAATTCTATAGCAATTACAAGAACTCAAAATTTACAAGTGCAATTGAACCAGATGAAGTTGGATGGAGCTGACAACAAGGCAGATGAAGAAAGTTCTGCTGGGAAATTACAGCCCCTGAGAAATATGCCTGAAATTTTCTCTGAGAGTTCAAAGAAGACCCAGAGAATGCTTTATAATTGTAAGGTTACCAGGCATGTGCCTTCTGCCATGATAGTGACAAAAGAATTATGGAATACAAATTTACCTATTTTACACCAGGATAATGCTCTGGCGTTTTTCTGTTTATAAGAAATGACAATGTTTCAGATATGGTAACGAAAAAAGCATAACTGTGATGAATTGCTTGGACACAGATTATCAAAACTGTTTTTGCCCCATCTCACTAGGGGATAATTGGACATACAAAGATGCCAAAGTGGAAATCATGAACGAGTTTGGCAGCCCTGAATGGACGGCTAGCTACAAACAGGAGTTCATAGAGATCCAATTTAATAAGAGATGAAGCCCTAGCCATTTTGGCCAACTGTAAATATAAGGAAGTGCAATTATTAAAGGATTAAAATGTTCTGTTTTTTTTGAATCACATATCACAATGCAGACCGCTCTTTGGTTCTTCTGAGACCTGCATTGAACTATGGTTTTGGCACTTTCAAACCAAAATTTTACATTTTAGATAGTAGAGTACCTCAAGATGTTAAATTAACGTTTATAGAACCTTACTGAACCTTCAATCTATTCCCTCTAAAAATTACCAGAATATAGTGTAGTTCACTGATCCTAGTAAGGAATTACAAGATCAAGTAGTAATGGAAAACAAACCTAAAGGACCAAAATGGGTGGATAAATCTTATAATCACTTCCATAGATGCGGAAAACCATAACACCTCACCGCTCAATGTTGGAGAAAGCAGCCTAAGGAACAAAGAAATCTGGTCCAGGCTAAAGAGAAGAATATTTGTGTATGATTTGGGAAAGAATCAAAAACTTAGATATGGAATAATCTAGTACTTCAATCAATCCTGTTCTCCTGACATACTTAAGATTTTTTTAGATACTTCTGATTTATTTTTAGATGAAGATAAACCTGATCTGCTCTATCAGGTTGTTGATTTAAACGTAGATTCAATTACAGAGCAAAGGTAAAAACTATAAACTCAGAGATCATAAAAGAGGTCTCTCAGCGTTATGCTCATCAGCTATAGGAAAAGATCAAAAACGTTGAAAAATGCCAAAGATGCGCTTAAAATAAAACTTGATGAAGTGAAAGTTTCTACCTCAATTAGTGTAATCAAGGAGCCTTCCCAGATTTATCTGAATAATTAATTTATAATCTAAATTTGGTGGATGATGTCACAATTTACTCAGTAAACACCTTACCACAATACTCTGAGTGTTCATATGCTGATATTATAATCAATTTAGTAAAAGTTGGTTAATAATTGACAGCGGAGCACTCATTAATAATTTTTTGACCAAGTTAGTGAAGCAAATAAAGATTTCACTAGATATGGAACACCAAAAGGCATATTACCCACTGGACTGGATAAAACAACATCCTGTGGGGCATACAGTGCACTGCTTCTTCAGTTCAGATTGCTGGTGGTATCCACTCCTGCCATAGTGCTGGCAAATCAAAGTTATGACAAGCTCATTGAAAATAATTTTCTGAGAAAATATGGTGTTAAATGCAATTTTGAGAAGAATAACTTAACGTTTTGAGACAAAAGTTTCTGGTATATCAGCGGAAAGGAGAAACTCCACTGATGAAGAAAAAAAAGTAAATCTAATTAACAATGACGGTATAATTTGAATTTTAAATAAAAGCTAATTGGAAAAATCCATGAAATGCTAATACAGATCCTTGAGAACTTTAGGATACCGTTGTGACTGAAAACAATGAAAACCATTTCATTGAGAAGACAAATAGTAATTAACAGTGTTAACTCTAGAAATCATAGAACAATTATATGTAGAAGTCGCCCAATGGAAAAAAATCAATATTGAAGCCTTGAGTAGCTCTGGGATTATAATACCAAATATCAATGAAATCTGGATTCTACTGGCCAATTTTAGCAAAAAATGATGAAGTTGGAGATAAAATAAGTTATTGCATTTGATCATCTAATCCTGACCACTGAAATCATAGAGTTCCATGACTTTGGATGTTAGCAAAATGTAATAACTGGTGAATGTTGCTGAAAAAATTAATGTTTTAGGTAATTAATAGAAACTTTTTAGGTATCAGAATATAGTCTGGAGAAAATGCTACAATTCTCAAAATGTATTTGTGATAATTTCCCAGGAAAACAAGACCTAGGATGCGCTAAAATGTGATCCATAAGGTTGACGATGGGAAAATATCCGCCAATATAAATGCAACCCACCTGCCAATCGAAGCTGCTGAAGCTGTAAATTAGCAAAAAAACAGTAA
The DNA here is from genome assembly GCA_022478985.1 of Massospora cicadina. NCBI lineage: Eukaryota > Fungi > Entomophthoromycota > Entomophthoromycetes > Entomophthorales > Entomophthoraceae > Massospora > Massospora cicadina. Next base: position 18,332 of record JAKSZP010005981.1, on the reverse strand, counting down.
ATTGAATGAGCAGGGGTTCCTTGTACCTTCTTAAAGTTCGTTGCATGGTAAAATCCTGATAGTAAAGAAAAAGGGCAGAACAAATTGAGTAGTATTTAAATGCCAACATTTAAACAAAAATAATAAGATTTTATAGGCTGATGATAATAAATGATGTACTTTAATCATCTAGGGAAGCCATTTTTTCAGCCATATCTTTATCTCAGAATATTGGCAGAAAGGCTTGCCAAAGAAAGACCAGTAGAAGTGTGCAAAAATTACTAAACAAGGTTTATACCAGAATAATGTGAATGCCCAAGGGATTATGTGATTTACTAGCTAACATCCAATGAGCGTGCTGGTGTCATAAAAATGGCAGAAGAAGTTTAGATCGGCCTGCCAGTTGGGATGTAAGAGTACCCAAAAAGCAAGCCAGAATGCCAGGGGCATTGCTGCACATACGACGTTGTATGGAGCCCTGAATTAAAAAGATAGCTCGTTGGTGTAGAGCAATTGTGAATAACAACCTAATAATGAACCAAATGGAAACAAACCCAGACACTGGGGGTCTCGCTGAAGGGGATTGTACCGCTGGGATAGTTTCTATAAGGTTGCTGGTAGGTGGGTTCAATACAACTGAGGAGACAAGGGGCAGATACTTTCTTGGAAATGGTGGATGTAAGGCCACAAGATCCCAGTATATTGATGGCGGATAGTTGATATAAGGGGTTGAATTGCCAGAAGTGTCTGGCTTGTTGCATTCAGTTGGCGATGTTGGATATCATTATAATCATCAAAACTGGTAAAGCCCATTCAGTATAGGGACAGACAGGCCACCAGGGTAACGCCATTGGGACTTTGTCAAGAGGGATATCAATAAAGTAAAAATTGATAGTTTGTGGCAAGAATTTATTAGTAGGAAAATGAAGAAAATTGATCAACAATTTTCTCAGTGCAATACAACTAATTAAATAGTATGATTGATGTGGGAGCAAGCAGGGATCAGGTCCCTCAAGTTTGACCTAACCACAGAATTTTTCAGGGAAGAGGGCAGATAATCTCAATGGAAACCAACATTGAAGTATTTAGTGGTAGTCTGAGTCACTGACGGTTTAACCTTAAACGCCTGAACTGAGGCTTGTCTGCATTTTCATTGGTTGGCACGATGGCATCTGGCCCAACGAGTAACAGGAATTCCCCAGGACCACCCTACGTAGGGGCGGTCTTAATTGGTTGGAAATGGGTTTGGGATGCCCAACCCACCCATTCCCAGTCACTGGGCCATTTGTTAAGTAAAAAGAGTTACGTCAGCTGCAACTCCTGATTTTCTGGATAGGGGTTTTGAACTGTTGTCAATGGTTTCTGATGATACTATTTGTACGTCAGGGATCATCCATGACGCTTTTTGAGGCGGTTAACTTCAGCGATTGCACTGCTAGCTGAATCAAAACTGTCAGAAATTCTGGCCAATAATTTGATCTTAGTCCCTTTTTAACTATGTGGTTTCCAATTGTTGGACTTGATTGCCATCAGTTTTGGACCAATTGACTTTAATTTGGTAATCTCAGCACAGATTTCCTTAAACCAGTGGACAAGTTTGGCTGAGGTGAGCATGGGTACCAGGGGAGGAATCCAAAGAGGGAGTGCTGTTACCTAGCGCTCATCTACCATGTGGGCGAGGTCACCCTGGGTGATGAGGGGTACAACTGCCATATTTGGACCCTTTTTATTCGAAAATGGGAAGATTGACTAATCCACACACAGGGGATGTCCCCTGGACTTAAATTACCCTTTCCTTCTTCCAAAGGAAGGGCGCCACCGCCAGGAAACTGCACGAGGGCCACACTTTTTGTGCGCTTTGGGCAATTTGATCATCATTACAGTCATGTCTTTTTTTTTGGGGGGGGGGGCGGGGCATTGGGGTGGGACTCATGAAACGCCTCAAACAGTTCTATGCAGTTAGCACAATCGTGAGCCTTAACCTAACTGTTCTCATATGCCAGATAACCTTTCCAGGCCACAAGGTACTGAACAAACTTTCATGACTTTCAGGATGCTAAGATATTTTCCACCTCGGCCTCCTCCACGTTCTCAATTACAATTGGCTCAGGGTGTGCGGAAACAGTCCCCTTAAATGAGGACAACAGAGAAACGTGGAAGACGGGGTGCTGTTTCTTGAGCTGGTAGTTTTAGCCAGAACACACCATTGCCCAAGTCTTCCTCCACCAATTGGGGGCCTGGGTGTTTACTTGCAAACTTTCAGGAGGGTACCTGCTTTCTCAAATGGCGCGTATCAAGAATAACATAGGAGCCCACCATTATACTAGGAACAGGGTTTCTCTTACAATCTGCAAACCGCCTGTAGTCATTGATATCTTTAGTGAGGTGCTCCTGTACTAAAAATTTAATGGACCTAATATGTTCAGCATGATCCGTGGCAGCTTGGACCTTGGCGCAAGCAGGGTCCAACCAAAAAGGAGGGATTATATCTGAGCATCACTTCATAAGGAGAAAATCCCATGGAAGCGTGAATCCCATTTTTGCAGGCGAATTGAGCAAGCGGAATATGTTAGCCCAGGTGTCCTGCATGGCTGCAGCATAGCAACGCAGGTACTGTTCTAAGACTTGGCTAACTCGCTTGGTTTGTCCATCAGACTGGGGATGATATTCCATGGAGTGACAGGGGGAAATATTTAAAATAGATAAAATTTCACTCCAGAACTGCACTGGGAACTGTGAACCACGGTTGCTGATAATCTCCTGAGGGAGACCAAACATTGAAAACACATGGTGCATGAAAGATGAGCGATTTCTTTTAATGTAATTGTGGAAGCATAAGGGATAAAAAGTGAAATCTTGGTGAAATGATCAACCACCACCATCACCTCCGTAAACCTGTTACAACAGGGAGGTTAACAATAAAATCCATGGACACCAATGTCCATGGACCCTTCGCCAGTTGCAAGGGGTGTAGGAGGCCATTTCTTCCTGAGCGATCTGACTTAGCCTGAGTACAAGTAACGCAATCAGCAATCCAGGCCTGAACTTCCTTCATTAAACCTGCCCAATTGTAAGTCCGCTTGATCAGATTGATGTATTTCTTATTGCCCAGATGACTGATTGTGGGAGGATCATAATGCACGAGAAATACCTCGGCTCTGAAGAGAGGGAGAACTCAAACTTGTGACCTAAAATAAATGAGGCCTTCCACCAAGGAATACAGGGAGTGTTATTGATTATTAAGGGACAATTGCTCGAGTAACACCACTCCTTTGGGCAGCTAATTTGGGCTGCTAAGACCTGTGTAACGAAAGGGGCGTCAGAAGCAAAGGCAACCAATGAGACAACGTGGGAAACAATTGACAAGATTTGAGTGGCAGAGATCATGGGAACAAGGCCCACTTCATCTGGGTTTGAGGGACAGTGGGCCAGGTTGCAGCTAAGAAAATTAGGAAGTACGTTAAGCGCGTCTTTTATGAATTTATATTAAAATTGAAACTGCACAAGTCCTGATAGGTGCAAGCTTGGCAGTGCACCATTTTCTGGGGTTTGCAGAAATATGAGAGAGCTTGGCGATCCATACGCACAGTTAAATTATGCTGGGCACCCTGTAACAGATAACTACAATGAGTTAACGCCCATGCTATGGCTGCCACCTCCTTATTGTAGATGGCCCAAGATTTCTCCTTAGAGGAAAATTTTTGGAAAAAGTTGGCGACCAGATATTCCAAGCCATTGTGCTCCTGGAGCAAAACCACCCCCACTGCCACCAAGGAGGTGTCATGGAAATGGCAGAAGAAGTTTAGACCGACCTGCCAGTCAGGATGCGTGAACACCCAAAAAGCAAGCCAGAATGCCAGAGGCATTGCCAACCGTATGACTTGATATGGAGCTGGAGATGTGATACCACGAAGTGGTGGTGTAACAACAGGGTAAGGAGTATCCCAACGACAAATCACACTAAACCCATTCCCAACTCAGTGGTTCTAACTGCATGAGGTGGGATTACTGGGATAGTTTTGACGAGATTTTTGGCTTGAGAGGCCAACTCATTGGGGGCGATAGGGAGATGGATTTTCTCTTTCCATTGTTGTACATAGGGCCACAAGATCCCCATTATTGTTGTCAGAAATTCATAAGAGTGGAGTTGTAAAACCAAAAGTGTCAGACTCGCTGGTCCCAATCATTGAAAGAGGGAGCCATGGTGATCAAAAGAATTGGTAATGTCCACCTGGAGTGCGGGGTGATGGACCACCAGGGAAATGCCATCTGGGATGCAGTCAGAACGGAAAATGAAAAATTTGATTTTTTTGGCAAAAATTTATTTGGAAAGGAAAGTAAGAAAATTGACTAACAATTTTCTCAGTGCCATACGACTGATTAAATATTGGTTGATTGGGTAGTGACAGGATGGGGTTGGGACCCACAAATTTGACCTAACCGGTGAATTGTTTGGGAATGGGTGGGTTTATTCTTTAGAAACTGACATCACAAAATTTGGCGGTGGGACGAGTCTCTGTCAGTTTGACCTCAAACATCTGAACCAGGGCTTGACTACATTTCTGATGGTTAGCATGATGGCGTTTGGCCTGACAGGCGATGGGAATCCCCCAAGGCCATCCCATTTAGGGATGGGTCCATTTGGTTGGGAACAGGTTCAGGACAGCCAACCCACCCGCGCTCATTCGTTTAACCATCATTTGGTCAACAGCAGCACACTGGGCGCAATGCATAAATTACTATCAGAGTGCTTCAAACCCTCATCAATGGCGCAAAAATTTTTTCTACTGGTTTAGTGATTAATTGGAACCGTTAGGAGATCTGGCCAATATCTCATTCTTCATACTTTTACAGCCAATTGAATTTTGGGCATCAGCCAGATTGCCAGCCAAATTAGATCTGACCAATTTCAATTTGGTAATCTTGGCACAGATTTCACTAATTCCCACAACAGTTCTGCCAAGGTAAGTGTGGGTATTGGGAGTGGGATCTGAAGCAGATGAGCTGTTACCCATCGCTCATCTGCTACGTGAGCAAGATTGCCCTGAGTGATGAGAAATACCACCATCCTCTTCGGTGTCTTTTTATTCAGGAATAGGAAGATGACCCAATCAAGAGCCAAAGGACGTTCCCCAAGGCTTACATTACCCTTTCCTTTTTCCAAAGGGTTTGGTACCCCTGCCAGGAAACTGCACCAGAGCCACATTTTTGTGTGCTTTAGGTAACTTGATAGCCATAATCGTTGTAATCTTCTGAGGAGGGCGAGGAGCCTCAGGGTGGGATGTGTGGAAGGCTTTGATCAGGGCCATGCAATTCGCACAATCGCGCGCCTTGACCCAACTATTTTTGTAGACCAGATATCCTTTCCAGGTCATAAGATATTGGACTGAACATAGCAAATTGTGAGATTCCAGGATAGCCTCTACCTCAGCTTCTTCCTCATTATTGATGACAATCGATTCCAGGTCCATGGGAATTACACCTTTGAAGGGTGACAATTGGGAAAGATGGAAAACTGGGTGCTGCTTCCAATGCGTGGGAAGCTTCAAGCGGAACGCCCCATTACCCAATACTTCCTCCACTAAGTGAGGACCCAAATGCTTACTGGCGAACTTACGGGAAGGGGTTTGAATTCACAAATGGTGGGTGTCAAGCATGACGTAGGAACCCACCTTAAAGTCATGGCCCGGAAGGTGCTTACAGTACAAGAATCGCTTATAGTTGTTGATGGCTTTGGTGAGGTGTTCCCGCAATAAGGCTTGGGTCAATTGAATATGGGTAGCTTGATCCGCGGCAGCTTGAACCTCAGGTCACAAGCATGGCCTGACTGAAAACTATGGGTTATAACCCAATGTTGCTTCATATGGTGAAAACCCCGTGGATGCGTGGATCCCGTTATTGTATGCAAATTGAGTGAGAGGCAAGTCACCAGCCCAAGTATCCTGCGCTGCTGTAGCATAGCAACGCAGGTACTGTTTGAGGACTTGGTTAACCCACTTGGTCTGGCCATCAGACTGGGGGTGATATGCTGTGGATTGACAGGGGGTTATCTTCAGGATCAATAGGAGTTCACTCCAAAAGTGTGCGGTAAACTGAGTACCCTGGTCACTAACAATTTCGTGGGGAAGACCGAACATCAAAAACACATGTTGTACAAAAAGATGGGCATTTTTTCTGATGTAATCGCGGAAGTGCAAGGGATAAAAAGGGAAACTTTTGTAAAGCAATCCACCACTACCATCACCGCTGTGAACCCATTTGAACAGGGAAGATTGACGATAAAATCTATGGACACTGAGGTCCATGGACCTTCTGCCTGATGCAAAGGGTGTAGGAGGCCATCTTTACTGGAGCGATCTGACTTGGCCCTAGTGCAAGTAACATAATTGGCGATCCAAGCTGGGACCTCTTTGGTCAGTCCTGCTAATTGAAGGTTCGCTTGATCAGATCAATGCATTTCTTGTTACTGAGATGTCCAACTGAGGGGGGTCATGGTGTGCGCGGAGTACTTTCAGGCGGAAGGAGGGGGGAACCCAAACATGAGAATGAAAGTAAATGAGTCCCTCCTCTAAAGAGTATAGGGATTGTTTGGGACTCAAGTGAACCAACTGCTCAACCAACTCCACGCCCTCAGGGCAGGCTGTTTGACCAGCTAACACCTGGACCAATAATGGATTGTCAGGAGACAACGTGGTGGAGGAAACAATGGTGGATACAATCGACAGAATCTGAGTGGCAGGAATTATGGTAACGAGATCCACTTCCTCAGGTTCCAAGGGACAGTGAGTAGGGCTACGGCTTAGTAAATTGGGAAGGACATTGAGCGCACCTTTGACAAATTCATATTTGAAGTTAAAACTGCACAGGTCCTGATAGGTTCAGGCCTGCCAGTGCGCCAATTTTTGGGGTTTGCAGAAATACAAGAGAGCCTGGTGATCCATGCAAACTGTTAGCTCATGATGAGCACCTTGCAACACTTATTACCAATGAGTTAAATCCCATACAACAGCAGCCAGTTCCTTGTCATAATTGACCCAAGGCTGCTCTGTAGTAGTGAATTTTTGGGAAAAACAAGTGACCGGATGTTCAAGACCATCGTGGTCCTGAAGCAGCACCGCGCCCACCACTACCAATGAAACATCACATGCAATGATATATGGTTTGGTGGTATCAGCGTGTTTCAAAATGGGAGGGGACACAAACACCTCCTTGATCGATTCAAACGCCTGCTGGCATTCAGGGGTCCAACAAAATGGTACATTTTTTCCAGTGAGGGGATGGAGCAGAGCGGCCAACTGGGAAAGTGCGGAGGAAATTTTTTTCAAAAAAATGATAGTTCCCAAGAAACTCCGAAGTTGCTTCTGTGTAGTCAGAGTTGGCCATTCTCAGATCGCATTTAATTTGTTGGGAGGGATAGTGACACCTTCTTTGAGAACCAGGTTTCTGAGAAATGTGACCTCTTCCTTATAAAACTCGCACTTGGAAGCTTTGAGGAACAGCTCTGCTTTATGCAAAGCGACCACCACCGCTTACAAGTCAATAGCATGTTGTTCAGGAGTTGGGGAATGAACTAGGATATCATCGATGTATGCAATAGCACAAGAGAACCGAGATCCCCTAACGCGTTGTCAATAATTTATTGAAACATAGTGGGAGCATTTTTCAACCTGAAGGGCATTACGCGAAATTGAAAAATGCCTCATCTCATTCAGATTGTGGTCAACCATTCCTGTCCTTCCATCACCCAAATTTGGTTGAAAGCGTTCACCAGATCCAGTTTTGAAACCACACGGGATTTGGCAATTGCCTGACTGATTGTCTGCTCTAAAGGAAATGGGTAGGGATCTGTAACTGTTATTTTGTTTAAGTGACCGTAATCCATACAAGGATGGAGGGATACATCAAATTTTCTTGCAAAGACAATATGGGAGGCGACGGGTGAGGTCTCTTTGAACAACCAACCTTTTTTTAACATATCGTCTAACCAGGTATTTAGTGCAACCTCTTCCTCCACCGTATGAGGATACAACGGGCAGTTGATGTTCATCAACTCCACAGTTGTCCAAAATGCACAATTGTACCTAGTATGTTTTGGCAGACAATCCGCTTTTTCCATGTCGAAGATTCTCTGATATTGCATTAAGCTTTCAGGAAAATTGTCCGGAATGCCCGCAGAAGTAACTAAGTTAGTGATAGAGCTGGTCCCTTGTATTTTTTTGAGGGTGTTGATCAAAGGGAATTCTCCCTCTGAATCATCATTGGTAAACAACAATGTATTAACTCTAAATGAATCTTCACATGTTGTTGACGCCATCATCCCACACTCAAGATCACTGGGAATACCAAGTTTGGCATGGCCAAAAAACAATTGCAGAAGTTATATTGGTGGATTGAGAAGTTTATTGGCTGGCAAATGATATATGAAGACTGGTAAGCAGATGAGGCCACCTTTACTGAGGAGCCCACATCCATTTCCAGTTTTAATTGCTGTGCCAACTCAACACTCATGAAGTTCCCCGCTGCTCCGGTATCCACCAGAGCTTCAAAGGAGACATGGTGCGGACCAATACTGGTTTTCATAGGGACAAGGAAATAAGCGGAATTCTGTTTAATGGGAGATTTGGCCAACTCATGGATGACTGAAGAAACAACGGGTATGTTGGGACCAAGATCAGGGTTCTTAGCTGGGGCGAAAATTGGAAGTATGAGTGCGGGGGAAATCATTTCCTCTGTCTGGGCTTGAACAAAATCATTAATAGTTAACTCTGGAAACGCCAACTCGGACTCAGGGGTTATGGCAGGGTTGGGACCCACGTCAACTGCTATTTTGATGACAAGCGAATCGTCTACATCTTTGTTGGGAAATCCTATCATAAAGTTCCCCTTCTGATATGGGGAAACATGGTGAGGTAACGCTTTGATAGTAGTTGTGGTGACACATATTTGATCTACTGATTCCTGGATGGTAGACCAGACCACGTGATGAGCGGAAACAAAATCCAAGCTCACTCTAAAGACTGCCTGAAGCATATTGATAGATAGGCCTGACGCGGGAGCCAGCTCACAAAAGGTAGAAATCAGAGAAGCCAAACTAGGGGCTTCAACCATGGCAAGGAGCAGTCTGAATAAGTGGTCTGATTGGGACACAAGGGGTTTTAAGGTGGCTGATACAACAGCCATCAGGGGGATGGAGTCTCCTTCTTGTGAGGAAGAACGAAAAAGACTTCTCACCCAATGGCGGGCATCTCCATCCACGGCATCTAACAACGCGAGCCCTTGTTGGGCATGAGATATCACAGAAGCGTTATTGAGTGTGATTGTTGTCCACATTTGTACTTTGGTGAGAGCGTCGAGAACCTGATTGGCAATCTCTTGGGAGGGGATACTTGATCCTTTTCCCAGGCCAGAGGAAGTAAGAGAGGATGCAGTCTGCATATCTTGGGTGGCTTAAAAAGGTTTCCCAAAATAGAGCGGATGCTTCTCCTGAAGTCAGAAAGTGACCAAGCAAATAACAAAAAACTCACAAATGATTGTACATTCATCTGGTAGAGGGTAACCACTGCGGCGCCCAATTTGAAAACCAAGGCGGAAGTGGTTGGGAGTAATGGTTGGTCGATTATGTCTTGGAAATGGCAGAAGTTTAGACCAACCTGCCAGTCAGGATGCGTGAACACCCAAAAAGCAAGCCAGAATGCCAGAGGCATTGCCAACCGTACAACTTAATATGGAGCTGAGAAATGTGATACCACGAAGTGGTGGTGTAACAACAGGGTAAGGGCTATCCCAACGACAAACCACACTGAACTCATTCCCAACTCAGTGGTTCTAACTTCATGAGGTGGGATTACTGGGATAGTTTTGACGAGATTTTTGACTTGAAAGCCAACTCATTGGGGGCGATAGGGAGATGGATTCTCTCTTTCCATTGTTGTACATAGGGCCACAAGATCCCCATGTATTGTTGTCAGAAGTTCATAAGAATGGGGTTGTAAAGCCAAAAGTGTTAGACTCGCTGGTCCCAATCAGTGATAGAGGGAGCCATGGTGATCAAAAGAATTTGTAAAGTCCACCTGGAGTGCGGGGTGATGGACCACCAGGGAAATGCCATCTGGGATGCAGTCAGAACGGAAAATGAAAAAAATTTGATTTTTTTGGCAAAAAAATTATTTGGAAAGGAAAGTAAGAAAATTGACCAACAATTTTCTCAGTGCCATATGACTGATTAAATAGTGGTTGATTGGGTAGTGACAGGATGGGGTTGGGACCCACAAATTTGACCTAACCGGTGAATTGTTTGGGAATTGGTGGGTTTATTTTTTGGAAACTGACATCGCAAAATTCAGCGGCAGGCCAAGTCTCTGTTGGTTTGACCTCAAACGTCCAAACCAGGGCTCGACTACATTTTCCAATGGTTAGCATGATGGCGTTTGGCCCAACAGGCGATGGGAATCCCCCAAGGCTTTCCATATAGGGACAGGTCCATTTGGTTGGGAACAGGTTCAGGATGGCCAACCCACCCATGCTCAGTCGTTTAATTATTTGTTTGGTCAACAGCAGCACATTGGGTGCAACGCCCAAATTACTATCAGAGGGCTTCAAACCCTCATTGATGGCGCCTGATATTTGCTCTACTGGTTTAGTGATTGAATTGGAACCATTGGGCAATCTGGCCAATATCTCATTCTTCATACTTTTACAGCCATTTGAATTTTGGACATCAGCCAGATTGCCAGCCAAATTAGATCTGACCAATTTCAATTCAGTAATCTTGGCACTGATTTCACTAGTTCCTCACAACAGTTCCTTCGAGGTAAGTGTGGGTATAGGGGTTGGGATCTGAAGCGGACGAGCTGTTACCCATCTCTCATCTACTATGTGAGCGAGATCGCCCTGAGTGATGAGAGGTACCACCATCCTCTTCGGTGTCTTTTTATTTGGGAATGGGAAGATGACCTGATCAAGAGCCAAAGGACATTCCCCAAGACTTACAGGAGGCCTCATATGCAATAATATATGGCTTGGTTGGATCCGCATATTTTTGACAGGCATGGATAAAATACATCTTTGATTGACTTAAACGCCTTCTGGTACTCGGATGCCCAATGGAAAGGCACATTCTTGCCTGAGGGGGTGGAGCGGGGCAGCTAACTTGGAAAGGGCTGGGGAAAATTACTTTAAAAATAATGGTGATTAGGAAACTCTGTAATTTGTTTCTGAGTTGTTGGAGTTGGCCATTTATGGATGGCATCCAACTTTTGGGGGGGGAATCGCATAGCCATCCTTAAGGACTAGGTTCCCAAGAAAGGTAACTTCCTCCTTATAGAACTCGCATTTTGAAGGCTTGATGAACAAGCATGACTTGTGCAGAGTGGCCATGACTGCTTCCAAGTCCATAGCATGTTGTTCAGGAGTTAGTGAGTGAACCAAGATGTTGTCAATATATGCAACTTCACAAGTGAGCCGGAGGTCGCCCAGTACACTGTCAATCATTTGTTGAAACGTAGTGGGCGCATCTTCATCCCAAAGGTCACTACGCGGAATTAGAAAAATGCCTCGCTTCATTTGGATCGCAGTTAACCATTCTTGCCCTTCCATCACCTGAATCTGGTTGAAAGCATTGATGGATCCAGATTTGAGAACACACGAGATTTAGAGATTGCTTGACTGATAGTCTGCTTCAAAGGCAGAGGGTAGGGATCATGAACTGTAACTTTGTTTAAGCGTCCGTAATCCATGCAGGGACAGAGGAAACCATCATCCTTTTTGGTGAAGATGATGGGAGACACAACTGGTGATGTCTCTTAAACAACCACCCTTTCTTAACATATCATCTAGCCATTTGTTAAGGGCAACCTCCTCCTCCGCTGTGTGTGGATACAACTGACTGTTGATATTCATCAACTGCACCTTAGTCCTGAATCCCAAGTCAAATTTAGTGTGAGGGGGCAGATGGTCCACCTTTTCAGAATCAGATACTTCGATAGCACATTAATTCTTTGGGAAAATTGGATGGAAGGCCTGCAGGGGAAATGAGGGAATTAATAGAGCTGCAGCCTCAAGTTTTCTTAAGGGTGTCAACAAAGGAAATTTTCCTTCCAGTTGATCATTAATGAATGACAACATGTTTGACTCCAGATGGATTCTAACATGTTGTCAGCGCCACCATCCAACCCCCAAAGATTACCAGGAACACTAAGTTTGGCATTGCGGAGAACTGATCACAAAAGCTAAATTGATGTACCAAGAAAGGTACTGGCTGACGGACTATATATGATTTCTGGGAGGCTGAGGAAGCCATTATCACTGAAGGACCTACGTCCATGTCCAGCTCCAATTTTTGGGCTATTTTGACACTCATAAAATTACCTGAAGCTCTGGTATTCATTAAAGCCTCAAAGGAGAAATGGTGAGATCAAATACTAATCTTCATAGGTAATAATAAATAAGCGAAGTTTTGTTTATTGGTAGATTTGATCATTTATTTTGCAACTGGAGAAATGGCAGGCAAATCAGGAGGAAGGTTGGGCCTTTTTAGGGTAAAGTTGGGAAGAACAAGAGCTTGGGAACCAGCTTCCTCCATCTGGGCTTTTATTGATTCATTAATAGGTGAACCAGGATAACCCAACTCTAACGCAGGGGTAGTGATGGGCTCTGAGGCCGGGACTAATACTGGTTCAATGGTAAAAACTGCATCCGCGTTGCCATTGGGTAGTCTTATCATAAATTTTCTCCTTGATAGCGGGAAGTATGTCGAGGGAAGGTGTTAATCATGGTCGCAGCATTTAATATTTGATCCACCGTCCCTTTAGAGGTGGACCAAACCTCATAATTGGCAGAGGCTGAATTTAACCCAGATCTAAAGATTGTCTGAAGCATATCATTAGAGAGATCCAATGTGGGAGCCTGTTCGTGGAAGGTAGAGATTATAGAAGCTAAGCTGGGGGCTTCGTCCATTGTAGAAAGCAGTTGGAATAAATAGTCTGAGCGCGACACAGGGGGTTTCAAAGCAGCTGATACAATGGCAATCAGCGAGGTGGTATCCCCTGCTTGCGAAGTAGAATGCAGAAGACCTCACACCCACTGATGGGAATCCCCTTCTACCGCTTCCAATAGAGTGACCCCTTGTTGGGCATAGGATAGCGCAGCAGCATTGTTAAGGGAAATAGCAGAACGCACTTGCACCTCAGCAAGGGCGTCGAGAACCTGATTTACAATATCTAGGAAGGAACACTTGAATTTCCTTCTTGAATATTAGGTGGGGGAGAGGTAGTTATCCATGAGTCTCTTCTGGCCTGGAAAAGTTTCTCCAAGGTATAGCAGATATGACCCGCAAAAATTGCAATTGACTAAACAAACAACAAAGATGCAGACTACTGACTTCACGTTTATTTGGTAAAGGGTAACCACTACAGCGTTCACCTCAAAGTGAAGGGCAGAAACGACAAGAAACTTTGGTTAGTCAATTATGACATGAAACGGCAGAAGAAGTTTAGACCAGCCTGCCAGTCAGGGTGTGTGAGCACCCAAAAAACAAGCCAGAATGCCAGGGGCATTGTCGCATGTATGACGTTGTATGGAGCTGCAAATTGGGAAATGATAGCTCATTGGTGTAGAGCAATTGTGAATAGCAACCCAAAAATGAACCAAATGGAAATAAACCCAGACACTGGGGGTCTCGCTGAAGGGGATTGCACCACTGGGATAGTTTCTATAAGGTTGCTAGTAGGTGGTTCAATACAACTGAGGAGATAAGATGGAAGATCCTTGCTTAGAAATGGTGGATGTAAGAACAAGATCCCAGTATATTGATGGTAGATAGTTGAAATAAGGGGGTTGAATTGTCAAAAGTTTCTGGCTCGTTGCATTCAGTTGGCGATGGTGGGGTTTATTGTAATCATCAAAACTGGTAAAGCCATCTGGTATAGGGACTGACAGGCCACCAGGTTAATGCCATCCGTGACTTTGGCAAGAAGAATTCAATAAAGCAAAAATAAATGGTCTAAGGCAGAAATTAATTTAGAGTAAAATGAAGAAAATTAAAAACAATCTTCTCAGTGTTATGCAACTGATTAAATAGTAAGTGATTGATGTGGGAGCAAGCAGAGATCAGGTCCTTCAAGTTTGACCTAACCAGCAAATTTTTTGGAGAAGGGAGCAGATAATATTAATGAGAATTGACATTGAAGGATTTGGCAGCAGGTCTATTTGCTGTCAGTTTGATCTTAAACGCCTGAACCTATGCTTGACTGCATTTCCATTGGTTGGCACAACGGCATCTGGCCTGACAGGCAATGCGAATTTCCCAGGGCCACCTCATCAAGGGGTGGTCCTAATTGGGTGGAAATGGGTTTGGGATACCCAACCACCTGTTGGGATTTTTTGCCCATATTCCCAGCCTACTAGATTACCTGGTATCGCTAGGGGAAAATTCCCTAAGGTGAAGTGAATTGGAAATCAGTTGGCCCAAATTTTGGAGGAACTACGTTTGGGGGATTTTGGGATAATTCCCTGGTTATATCCATTGGGGATCAATCCAGATGAATAATTAAGATCTCGAGGGGTGGAGTTGCCGATGAAATAGGGGCATCTAATAGTGATTAACTATCAGTTGTACCAATTGGGACTGGTCAGGTTTCATCACCAACTGATTGGGAATGAATAGTAAGTTGCGAGGCGAATGATGCTACCTGCAACTAACAAATTGATCAGTTGTTGCGTAACCTACTTTAATGGGTAATAATTCCCATTACCTAAGCAGGTCGCTAGCCAAATATGGTTGGTTCACTTGGATTGAGATGAAAACGTTAGGGACACGTCTTCTGACTCTTTCCATTTGAGGTCTCGAGGATGTCCAATGGCAGAATCCTAGACAGGATGGGGAAGACCATTGCTGCTGAGACAAGGATGGGTGATTCAATGGCAATGGCTGCCGTTTCATCAAAAGGTGTCAACCAAGGATTAGACAGCCAAATCCCCCAATATATAATCCCTAGGATCTACTATAATAAAAAACAATATCTACAGGAACATTATATATGAGAACAGTGTTTACAGTAGTTATATTATCAATTTCAGTGTATAGTTAGACTATCAGCTTTTATTGTGTTGTTCTATCTCAAGGATATTATTGCAGAGGGCAATAATTGAAAGACCCTCAGAGAGAAGAGTAAAGATCTGAGTGGGGATCTAGAGAAGAAGGAACCATAATTAGGCATAGCTGCATACTGTGTGTTGGGCTGAGAGAGACTGTCACTGGGGTATCTCAGCAAAGATTGGGTGTATAAGAGTATAGGGAACAAATCCCTATGAGTACGACTTCAAGAGTATTTAATCAGAAATACTGGCCAAAGCGTTGGGCTGAAATATAGTTCAATCTTAACTACGGATAATAGTCTCCATACTATTAATAATTAATAATATTCTATACAATACAACGAAGTGCACGAGGAAATTGAACCTGTGCAGTAAAAAGGTGACTGGGTTGCTTACTGATAACAACCAAAGAGTAAATTTTTACAAGTTGTTGCTCACTAAAGGGTTAGTTGAGTGAAGAATCTAGAATAATGTTGTACAAAGAAGAGCTATGCAAACTGTGGACTGAGATAGACACTGTAAACCAGAATGCCTTAAACTCAGCAGACCATTGGGAGCTTGTGCCTTGGAAGAACGAGTCGCCAAGGTGGAGGAAGGAGTAGAGAATATAGCCAGCTTTTGGAACGAGTTACTTGGCAAAGTAAACTTATTGAAGAAGAAAGAAGGGGACCTTGTTCAAAAGGTATTATACCTAAAAACAGAGCAAGAAGCGGATCGTGTTCATTTAAGAAAATTTGGTGCAGATATCAAAAGATTAATCAAGCAAGTGGAGGAACTTAAAGCTAAAAGATGTGCTTGTGAGCCCAATATGGCAAGCGATGCTGAAGAAAGAAGTCCTTGCATGATACTTGGGAAATTAAATGCCCCAAGGAACATGCCAACCGCTTTTAATGCCATTTTGGAGATGACGCCCTAAGTCACTCCAAAAGTTAGCCAAGTAGCTGAACCAAGAGAAACAGCCAGAAATGAATCAGAGGAATTTAGGGCAACGCTGAAATTGCCAACAAACCATCAGAATGATGCCCCAGCATTTTTCTGACTGTTCAACATTGTAACGGACAGGGCTCCCAAGGCCCAGCCCGCCACCAGCCCTAAACCACCACCCCCATATGTGGCCTTACCAACTCTGAATGGTCCTGTCCAAATGTACGGCCTTGCCAGGCATACTGGGCTGAGGTGCAGTGCACTGGCCTCTGTCGCCTTGGGTCCCCAGGCTGAGATGTGTCCCTACAGCCTCTGTCACCTCAGGATTACCCGGATGAGGTGTGGTCAACCAGCCTCTGTCACCTCGGGCCACTCTGGCTCCTTTCCCTCTCACCAGGGCAAGTCCACTCTCAAAAGGATCCCGGTGCATCCACCCCCTCTCCTCTCATTCTCATCGCACCGCCATCCACACCCCCAATCCTATTTTAAATAAATAAAATTAAATAAAAAAATCCAGCGAATAGTGGCCTTTATTGGGAGTAGACTCAAAGTCAAAATAGAAGTTCAAAGTTAGGTCCAATGGGGCTAACCTCGCTTTGATATACTTCCTAAAAAGGCTAAATGAATTGTGGGTAATGAGGGGTGCAAAAGACTTTGGAATTGATGGCATCCAGGCAACTCGATGGAGAAATGGAGGGGAACCTCAGAATAAACAACCAATTAGATAAATGTCTTTATTTAATTTATTCCATTATTAACCCAAATAGGAAACTCCTACTTGGAATAACGTAATTGCAACTATTGATGCATACAAATCTCATAATTCCCAACCTTATGAGATTCATGTACAATCGTTGAATGTTACAAACATGACCATGAATGGCTACAGAGTTCATCAAAAGGCGTTGACGGTCATGAATTTCCTAGACACCAACTGTCAAAACATAGTGTTACCTCACCTAGAGGGGGACAGCTGGTTGTATGCGAAGGCAAAGGCGGCCATCATGAAGGAGTTCAGAAGCCCCTGGAAGAAGTCCAGAGTGGAGCCATGGGTGGCTCCTGGGATAATAATGCCGAGCCATGGATAAATTTGAGTTCTCCTGGCAAATTTGAGTGAAAAACCAATGAAGATCAAGAGGAATCAGATCATCGCATTTATTCACCTGATCCTGACAGCTGAATTGAGAAGATTCCACGATTTTGAGTCTCTTGATGAAATGGGATTACTGGCTGGGGTAGCCAAAAGTATCAACTTATTGGTTGATAAAGAGCAGCTCACTGATCTGTTGGAAGTCTAGCAAGAGGAGTTGCTTAAACTATTCAAGAAATGTTGGGAAGTTTTTGCTCAGGACAACTATGATTTGGGATGCACTTGAGATGTAATCCACAAGGTCAACACCGGGGAAAATTTACCAATAAGGATGAGACTGATCTGAAGATCAAAAGCCGCCAAAGCAGTAGTGGAGGATCAAATTAGCAAACTAGTGGAGCATGGGCTTCTAGTTCTGTCATTGAGTCCCTGGGCAAGTCTGATTCTGATTATGTCGAAGAAGGGTGGATCAAACCAGGTGGTGATTGACTACCAAAGGCTGAACAAAATTATGAAGAAGGATTTGTATCCCCTACCAAGGATTGATGATGAGCTAGATTGTTGAGAAGAAGCGAAGTATTTCTCTGTGATGGATCTGATCTCGGGATACTGGAAGATTGACTTGCCAAAGGATGACCAAGAAAAATGCGCGATTATTACCGCACAGGGGCTATACCAACTGACGAGGATGCCCTAGAGTCTATGCAATGCGCCTGCAACGTTTCAGAGGGCCATGGAGCAATATTGAGAGACTTGAAGTTGTCATGCATCCTGGTATATCTAGACGATATCAACGTGTTCAGTAGGACGTTTACTGATCACCTCCACCACTTGGAAGAAGTATTTAAGTGACTGTCCGTGGCCAACCTGAAGATCAAGTCAAGGAATTGCCACTTCTTTAAGAAAGAGTTAAAATATCTGGGATTTGTAATCAACTCAAGTGGATTGCAGCCTCAAATACAGAAGATAGCAGCTATAGAGCGTATGGCTGTACCAAGGAGTGTCCAAGACATCTAAGTGTTCGTTGGTATGGTTAGATACTACAGAAGATTTATTTGGGAATCCGCCCAAATAGCTGAGACATTCCACCATTTATTAAAGGATCCAAAAAAGGATTTTTATGGAATGAAGAGGACCAGGACTTCTTCAATGAGTTATGCTGGTATTTGATAGATTTTTGGTTCTGAAAAATTCAACTTTTGATTGGGAGTTTATTGTTCAAACAGATGCTTCGTTGATGGCAATC